>ML804760.1:111690-125288 GCA_009831015.1 Picea engelmannii
GTGAGTTGTGTGTTGGAAGTGAGGCGCTAGCCTCCTATATATACAAAACTGGCACGTGTGAAAGGTCACCATTGGCAGGGCCGACCTCTCACTCTGGGTGGGTAAACCCACCTTTAATTAATTATGGGTCTTCAATAATAACTATTGGGGCTGACTTCTTATTCTTCCCTTTATAATTGTCCGATGACCAATCCGCAAAAGGGGATTTGGTCCTTATACAATTACCGACATGATTAATCCACAATGGGGATTAATCCAACATGGGGATTTAATCCAATGAATAAAATATCAATAATAATAAGAATGCTCTTCGCAGTTACATTATTTCAACAGGAAGATGTTATTATCCCGAAGAACCAAGAGCCCAAGCTTCCCCAAAATGAACCTTCACAAATTATGAAGGCCCCTCCTTGTCCAGATCGATTGGTAATCGAGAAACTTGCCACCCGACCAGAATTTGACATCTTGAATGAATTACAAAATATTTGTGTCAAGATTCCCCTACTTCAAGCCATTAAAGACATTCCAATCTACAGTAAGGTAGTCAAAGAATTGTGTATTAAGAAGCCAGGTAGGAAGAAAAAGGACCCTCCTACAGTACATTTGGTAGGAGGACTTTCTAAGTACATATCAGAGCAACCAAAACTAGCAAAATATGGGAACTTAGGACACCCCGTAGTGACCATAAATATTAATGAGGTCTCCATTGAAAACACTCTCATAGACATAGGGTCATCCATCATTTTTATGACCACTACTGTCTTGGAACAATTACAGTTACAACCTCTTCTTCGACCTACACCAACCATTTTGGAATTAGCAGATAAGACCAGGGTTATACCTGAAGGAATTTTAGATGATATCATGGTTACTTTAGCCTCATGGGAATACCCAGTAGATTTTATTGTCCTTCACTCAAAGGATCCTACCAAAGGCCATCCTGTAATTTTGGGAAGACCTTGGTTAGCCACAACCAATGCATTTATTGTCTGCAGAGAGGGGGAAATGACCATCTCAAATGGTCTCTCTATCCAGAAGCTCACCATTTACCCTCCAACTCAACCTATTATGGAGAATCTATGGTAGCTTGAATTTCCATACGAGAACGAGGATTGGGAAGAACCCGTATTGCCAAGTGACCATGCATGGGCACTTCAGGAGCACACAACAGAAAATGTGCTAAACCAATTTATTTTTGCTATCACATGTGTGGATTTTCCACAATCTTTTCCTCAATTTGAGTACATGTTTTGGGAATAATTTCAGGAACAATTGGACCCATCCATTTTGTCTTTGACATATTTTATCTTCGAGATAGATGAGTCTGCCATGTATTATACTATTCCCTACGAGATTAGTCCAGGAAAATTTTTACATATAAACTCTGGGCTAGATGCATACCAACAGAAACAGTTAGTAGATATCCTTAAAGAACAATCAAGAGCATTTTCCTGGGAATACATTGACATGAAGGGTATACACCCTGACACATGCATTCATCATATATATACCTAGGGGGAAGTAACACCTGTTAGGAAACCCTAGAGAAGGATGAACCCTGCACTTAAAGATATAGTAAAGGAGGAGATCCAAAAGTTGTTAAATGTCAGATTTATTTATCTCATCTCCGATAGCAAGTGGGTATCCCCACTTGTAGTGGTTCTAAAGAAAGTGACCGAGAAATGGAGAATCTGTATTGATTTTCGGAAACTCAATAAAGCCACTCTGGAAGATTACTTTCCTCTTCCTTCCATTGACCAAGTTCCGGATACCTTGTCTGGAAAGAAACATTTTTCCTTTTTAGATGGGTATAACAGGTATAATCATATTCTTATAGCACTCGAGGACCGGGATAAGACTACCTTTACTTTTCCTTGGGGCACCTATGCCTATAGGGTCTTACCATTTGGATTATGTAATGCTCCTGCCACATTTCAACGAGCAATACTAGGGATATTTGTCGATCTTATTCATGATTGTGTGGAGGTCTACATGGATGACTTCACAGTTTATGGCAATTCTTACCAGGAAGCCTTAGACAACTTAGAAAAAGTCCTTATCAGATGCCAAGAAATGAACCTATCTCTAAGTCATGAAAAATGTAAAATGTTGGTGACTGAGGGAGTAGTTCTAGAACATCATGTTTCATCCGAGGGGATAAAAGTCGATCCTGCAAAGATTGAGGTCATCGTCAGACTTCCACCCCCCAAGACTCAAAAGGAGGTGAGAATCTTTCTTGGACATGTCGGATATTACCGACGGTTTACTGAAAATTTAACAAAGATTATTGCACCTATGTTTGGATTGTTAATAAAAGATGTTGATTTTGTTTGGATCGAGCAATGTCAAACTGCCTTTGAAACCTTGAAAGCTAAGTTGTTCGTGGCACCAATCCTTAGAGGGCCCAATTGGACTCTCCCATTTCATATATCCACTGATGCCTTTGACACTGCAATAGGAGGAGTATTAGGGCAAAAAGAGGACCAATAGTTTTATGCCATTTATTTTGTGAGCAAGAACTTGTCCCTGTCGAGTTAAACTACACAGTTACCGAAAAGGAATTATTGGCAGTTGTTCATGCTATTAACAAATTTCGTCATTACATTATAGATTACAAAGTATTTGTACATACAGATCATTCTGCCATTAGGTTTCTAATGATCAAACCCATAACTAATGGTCGAGTAACTAGGTGGATCTTGTTATTACAAGAATTTAATATTACTGTGCTTGACCGACATGGAAAGGATAATGTGGTAGCTGATTTTATTTCTCAAATAAAAAATGAGGATGATGATATCTGATGCAGGTACCCCAACCCTCAGGTCAGAGCCTGCACATGATCTTTCAATTTCGGCCCCTTAGAGTCTAACTGGATTTTGAATTTCCTCTTCGGGAAATTTATTCACACACCCAACTGAGTGTATGTCACAGGTCCTTCTGAGTTATGCTCACATGATATTTTCACTGGCATGAACTCCACGATCAACACCCAACTGACATTGGGACTTCCCCCCTTTCCTTTCGGGATATCGAATTTCACAATTTCGTGAATCCTGATGTCGAATGTCTTACCTCTTCGACCTCCGAAACCCGAAACATCAAACACTAGACACTTCTCACCACTGACTTCGGCTTTCCTCTCTTCATGATTTCGGGAGTTGCATTGATGTGAAACTCTGCCTCTTGACTCCCAGAGTCCCGAAATCCCGAAAGTCCACTCTAAGTCCTGTCAAACTTCGCGACTTCGAGATTTTCCCTTTACTTCTCCCTGTTCCTTGTCATTAGTATTTTCGGTATGTCGAAATGTTGGTATCCCACTTCCAAGGAGATCAACGGTTGTGGATATCTCCTGGATCCGACGACTGATGCGATTTCACGTACCGAGAGTTCGTGATGCTTGATCTCGAACTCTTTACCTCCTATATCTTTCGGACCCCGAATTACTGAAATGCTGAAATGGTTTTCTTCTCCCGGGATTTCACGAACCGGGAGTTTGAAACTCTTGATTCCAAATCATTGTCTCCTCGAGATTCTAGATCCCGAAATGTCGAAATGTCGAAATGCTCCTCCAAAGGTATGTCACGTTTCGCGATTTCGGAGCTTCTTATGTGGAGCACCCTACTCCTTGTCAACAGGAATGCCGAAATGTCGATTCCCAAAATTCTTACAAATATCCTGTTGAGACTTGTGATTTTGGGCTTTCCTCCCCCCTATGTCCTGATCACTTGTCCTCATGACCTTCGAAACCCCAAATTCCGAAGTTTTGAAATTCTGACCTCGTCACTCTTCGCCTTTATACACAAAAACTCTTTTCGCGTTTCGGGGATTTGTTCAACCAAAGGTTTCGTCCACACTTCGGACTTATGACCCCCGAATTTCCGAAATGATCTCGACAGTCCAATGATCAAAATCAATGATCCATGTTAAATATTTCCTTTCGAAGGTGGATCTGTCCAACGCTTAACTTCCCCCACAACTTTCTTGGATCCTACGGTCCTCTCTATTTCGGGAGTTCTCCTCGGAGAATTTCGACTGTTCAGTTTCCTCCTCAAGAACCTCTGGCTCAAAAATCGACTCTGCGATCCTCCTCTGGGGCGTGACTTCTGCACAACAACTTGAGCTTCCTGATTTCTCTTGAATGATTCAAAGGCCCTAACCTTTCTGAGCTTTCTTCACAAACTCAGGTCTTCAAGGAGACTCCTGCATGCACTCCTTGCGACAATCCTTCAAATACTTCAGCGTACTTGAACTCCCGACTCTGTGCACTTTCTCTGCAACAACAGCCCTTCAATCTCTCAACCTTAGTTGATAAGTTCTAAGTTCTCGACCAACCTGCGCACACCTTGCACAGCTTCTGTGCTTGTCTTGCACTTCTGCTGGAATGAGAACAACAGTATCTCTCCTGAGCTTTCAGAGATAAACTTTGAACCTTTGTCACGCACTCCTTGTAGGAACTTCTCTCACTCAGGAAGAGAAACAATTGAAACTCATTTTCTTTCTTCTCTCAGAATTAAACATTCAAGATGAAAACATACATTCACACACAACATAATAACAAATGCATGACAGAGAGAGTAAGAAACTGTAAGCATACCATTCATCATGTATACACATAAAACATCATAACACCATGAATTTGAATCAAAGCTTCATATATTAATTCAAGCTTATGTACATGGGTTCTCCTCTACAACTCTCTTCTTCTCTATGCTAATGTGCTTAATGATCTAATTTCGATTGATACAAAGATGAGGGTGTCTATAGTCGTTTTCCCTCCTGTTCTTCTAAACTGTCTAATCTCTAATTCAAACCTACCTACTTTCATTAACTATGCATAAATGCCTCTACCTCCTATAGATTAAAGCGAATCTCTCATGATCTGTTTACAATACGCAAGTATGCTTCCCTTTAACCATTACATTAATGCTTCAAAAACATTTCCAAAACATGTAAAATGTTTGTTTCACTTTCCAGCTGTCTTCTGCCTTCATGCTCGCTTGGTTGGCCGCTTGCGATGCTCCTGCATCAATATCCTTGTAGATGATAGTTTCCCAGATGAGCATCTTTTTTCCCTCTCTATCAATACCCCATGGTTTGTGGATATGGAAAACCATCTAACTACTAGGAAGTTACTGTCTCATTTGTCACCTCATGAAAAGTAAAAAATTATTACATAGAGTGTTAATTACTCTTGGGTTGGTCATGACCTTTTTCGCACAGGTCCCGATTTGATTATTCCTATATGTGTCCGAGAGGATGAGGTACCTTAAATACTACGAAGTTGTCATGATGGGCCATGTGGTGGTCATTTTTCTTACAAACACACATCATATAAGGTGTTACATTTGGGTTACTAGTGGCCTAGCATTTTCAAAGATGTTGCTAAGTATGTGAGAAGTTGTGATAGTTTCCAAAGAATAGAAAGACCTGCGTCAGCTGACGAGATTCCCTTGTATGCCCAAGTTATGATAGAACCCTTCAAAAAATGGGCCCTTGACTTTGTAGGACCAATTTCACCCATGTCCCGTAAAAATAACTATATTTTGGTTTGTACGGATTATGTCACCAAGTGGGTAGAGGCAAAAGCCCTATTTAGGGCTACAAAAAAGTCTGTTGTCGAATTCATTTATGAAGAAATCTTTACCCGTTTTGGTGTCCCTCGTGAAATTGTTAAAGACCAAGGCACTCCATTCACTTCCAAGCTAATGAGAGAGCTAACAAAGAAATATGGGATTAAACACTGTAAATCTTCTCCATACCACCCGCAAGTCAATGGTCAGTAGAATCCACAAACAAAGTCCTGGAATCCATCTTGACCATGATTATTCAATTACATCAGTGAGAATGGGTTGATAGGCTCCTAGAGGCTTCATAGGCATATCGGACCACCTGGAGGAGTACCATTGGGCATACCCCTTATGAGCTAGTGTACGAGAAACAAGTACTTTTACAAATAGAATTCTAGGTAAGGACCTTCCGTATTGCCGCAGAATTGCGATTAAACTTAGATGAGGTTCAGAGACAACGAGCCCTACAATTGAATGAGTTGGATGAAATCAGGCAAGATGCCATCCAATGGGCGATATTAGTCCAAAACCAGAGGAGCAAGTGGCATGATAAGTTTATTAAGAAGAAACACTTCCAACCTGGTGATTGGGCTCTGTTGTTTGACTCTCGATTCAAAACCTTCAAAGGCAAACTCACCACCCACTGGTTGGGCCCTTATGAGGTAGACACTATATATGACAATGGAGTTGTAAAAATCAAAACAATTGATGATGGACAAGTCTCCTTTGTAGTAAATGGACATCGACTTAAATTTTATCATAAGCCCATTTCCAAAGAGGATTTTTTACAGATCATGTCAACTGACAAGGCATTGGCCTTAGTAGATGGGGAAGTTCCCCCTTGTTCTTGAAAATATTTATGAATTTTCTACTGTACATATGTAAATAGTTTTTGAATTTTGTTAATAAGGAAATTCTAGAGATTTCTATAGGTATTTATTCCACTAGGAATAGACAGCTTCAAGGAAATATAAAAGAAGGATTTTTCTTCAAAACATTGTTACACTTGAATCTTTTTGTCTTCTAAGCATCAAATGAATATTGAATTATTGTAATTAGCCATATTTTTGCAACAATTTTCATGTTCTTACAGGCATTCTAAAGCAGTTGCTCTTGAAACTCTTCACCATTGTATAAGGAAGTGATACCATAACTATCAAGTCTAGAGGTCTCTCGTACAGTTTCTCCAAGAAACCCGAGTAAGTGAGTAAAGTGTCTTTATCAAAGAGTAACAAGGAGGTCTAATTAGCGGTTAGTCATGGAAACATCACAATAATTACAAAAGAAGAAAGTAAGTTGAGCCTAGAGATACCWTTTTGTTCTTTCTCAATGATACCATCCACTACACACTAAATAGAATGATTATATCATATMTTTAGATAGGTCATGTCCTCTTAAGTACCCCTTACATTGGGACAATCACTAAATAATATAACGGAAAGTCATCCTCTAACATAAATACCATCCCAATTAAAAAARAAAAAAAAGTTGTTTTCAGAGYTGTCCCCCCATCTTCTTGCATAGAGAAAACTTATACTAAAATATTAAAATATGGAGGGCCAGTCTCTGAGGGTGTAAGAGGCTAACCCATCAAGATACTGAACAGGTCTGCTGGCAGCGGGTACCGGCCTGTGGTATGACTAGGTAAACCCACCGGAGTACTGAACAAGCTTGTTGGCAACAAAGCATTCTACCTAGCGATGATGGTAATCTGACAAAAATAAATAATAAATTTAAACTTGTCATGATGTAAAACATTACTTGCAGACAAAGATGACATGAAGTATGTATGGTTAAGCTAAGGTTAATGAATTCCATAAACTTTCCATTGGGAACTAACTCTAAGACTATCTTGAAACTCTCTTGCCTACCTCTTCTTATCTATATATAGGATCTCTTATCCTATAGGTGGGGCCATCTTCTAACCGTCTCACCAGACCAATCTGTGAAATTTATCTTTACACTTGACATGCTATAAACCTTTGACTTTTGGAGGAACTGACTGGTTTCCTATACTTTTGATTGTGAGGTGTCACAATAGTTAGGTGTGGGGGAGGGGTTCATGAGCTGCCAAATGATCATTGCCTAGGGAAATAAATCTTTGCAAGAATTTTTGTATTATTTTTATGATACAGGTTATTACATTAATAGTCATGTTATGTTTGAAGTGCTAAACTCATGTGTCTATAAATTGCCTAACAGACCAGACCACTTTTATCAGTTTATTTCTCATTACAAGTTGTACATTATAGGATTGACATTATATATCTTAGGCTTGCTATAACCTGTTCATTGTAGGTTTTTTACATTATATGTCCTATGCAAGAGGATTGAGTGAGAAAGATGACAAAATCAACAATAAAGGAGCATTCTGCCTCTGCTCTTTAACCACTATGATTGTCAAAAACATGTCAATATTGCAGGCTATCCATTATAGGAGGTGAAAATGTATTTAACATAGAAGTGTCGTATGAAGTACCGTAAGAGGTACCGTATGAAATGTCGTATGAGGTTTCGAACGAAGCACCGTATAATTACACACCAATAACTGTCCACAATTCCAGGCAACTATGAATCAATGACATTCAGTTGAATTGGTTGCAGGAAATTAAGAGTGAGGGTGCAAACTTTAGATATGTTCATGATCAAATGTCCAAGTCAAAATACTTGGACATTGATCTAATTGTGCATCATTACATTTGCCCCCAAAAACGAGCCTTCGAATTCGAAATCTCCCACACATGGCAGTTCATGCACACATGTGTGTAACCAACTCCACCTTAGGCACATTCAAATACGGGCTGGGTAACCTATTATCCCAATTCTCCCTCTCTATTTGCCTTGCCCCTGTGTAAGAAATCGTGCCCAACCTATGTCTTTCATTCCCATGTTCAAATTGTGTTCAACCTGCACCCAATTCGTGCCATCTCTTGGCTCTATCGCACCCTTTCCTGGTGAATTTCACCTCTGCCACAATGCCCAAGAGGTATGAACCCTCTTCCTATGCAGATCTTTTTGCCATTCCCAAATTTGCACAATGCAAAGAGGTGTTTTTGTGCACAGGTTGGGGGCCATTTTTGTCTAACTTGCAGGGCCACGGTGATGGCATTTCCATGCAATTCACCCTCAATTTTGATGGGAAGACAATGCGCATGGGGTCTCTTTCCCTTGGGGTCTCAAAAGAGTCCATTGCTGCAACCACGAAGCTTCCAAGGATGGGAGATAGATGGTTCAAAGACAACCAGTTGTTGTGCTCAAGTTATAATAGGGTTTTCAAGCCTGAATTCCAAAACATTTTAGGAGAAAAAGGATATTCCAAGGAATGGATAAAGGAAGAATTGATCAACCCTCTCATCGTCATCACGAGGTTGATTACATGCGAAAGTAGATACTCCACTTTCAAAGCCTATCATTTCATATTGTTGGCTCATTTTTAGTTCAACAAACCTTTGAACTTCCCCTTTTACTTTCTAAAGAGCTTGAAGAAGATGTCCTCTCAAGTGAGGAAAAATGTAACTAAACCCCACAACAAGCTCTTTCACCATGGCTTAATCAAAATCCTTGTTCTAGCCAAATTAGAGAAACATGGGCAAACTTGGGATTAATTTATCTACCAATTTGCAAACCCTCACTTGACAATTAAGACTGGCAAAAAGCCACTTAGCCTGAGAAATTTCTCTCCATCCAAGCCCTGCTCTCCAAGAACTCCAAATCCCCTTGCACAAGCCACCTCTTTATCAAAACAATACAAAAATCTTGTTGACATCCCTTCTTCCTCATCGGGTAAAAAGACCAAGAGTAAAGATCAAAAGGAGCCTATTGTTAACCCCTCGATGCCTTCAATCTCTCTCAATCCCACACCTAAGAAGATTCAAGAAGTGATTCAACAAGACTTTCCCATCGTTCCCACAAATAGGAGGGGAGCCAATCGATTTGGTAAAGGACCCTTTCGAAAGAGTACCCGGAGCACAAGAACAAAACCTTATGAAAAATATCTACCTACTTCGAACCCTATCCAAGTGTTCTCTAATCTTGAGAGCCCTCACAAGAGACTTAGGGAAGTTTCTGCGGATGGATTAGAGCCACCAAGAAAGACAAAATCAGAACCTACCTCTCCTTACCAATCCCCCATCACTCCTACTTCACCCATGCTTATTCTAGATACTAAGAATGATAGATTGTCCACATCCCTCAAAGGATCTAAGCCTTCCTCCGAGACCACTGATTCTGCCCCAGCCATTGAGAAGCTACAAAAAATAAATTCTCATCTTCTCCAACAATTGGAAGAGAGGAAGACGATAGACACACACCTTCATCATGATAATGCAGTCCTCCAAGAAAAGGTGAACTCCCTTCAACAGTTGGTTGATGAGATGACCAAATCCAACTGCATCCTTAGAGCACAGTTGATGCAACACAAGAGGCATAAGACAAAGTCTTCACAACAATAAGGAGAAGCTTCCAAGGCCGATCCTCCTCAGCAAGCCTAGTCACGAGGGGTAATTTCTTTTTGTTTGCAGTGGGACCTGCAAAATTGTAAGTGTGGGGGTAATGTTGGGCCCGAGATATGATCAGTTTTATGACGTTAATTAGATACTTTTGCCGAATGTACATATGTGTTTTTCATGTTTTGGAGAATCTTTTTGAATAATTTTGTGTCGAAATACTATGATCTACACCAGGTATGTACAATTTGTGTTTTATATTGATTTTGAGTATAATTCATTGTGTTTTTATGTTTCCAAGGATCTAATTCACGTTTTATGGTGTTACAGGGAAAAATAACATCACGTTTCTGCTTATGGCACTCAGTTCGACACTCCATCCAGTACTCGATCCGACACTCCGTCCAACACCTTGTCCTGCACAAAAACGGTGGGCGATTTGGCAGTTATGGTTTGCCAGCCAGTGATGGGCGAATCAGGAACATGGGTTTTGTTCGTGCTTGCCCCCTCCAGCTATTGAACTCTTGACAACTCGGTTTGGGTTGTTGAACTGAGCGATTATTAGATCGCTCCATTTCCACAGTTAGGGCACCATTAATGTAATTTGTTGTTTATAGAAGAGGTTCGACCCTCCAATGGTCAACCTCTTGGCATGTAAAATTTATAAATACCACCGTGGTGGTCATACAATAATTAGAAAATAGTAGGAGAAGTAGAGGATTAGAGATAAAAACGTTTTCTTCTGTTTTTGCATTTTCGATTGCTAGAATTGTGTAAGACTGTGTTTTGCAAGTTTTAATGGTGAAATCGTTTTGTTGAGCTCATGGTGTGCATTTGAGAAGTGACCACAACTTGCTGGGGGGCCCACTAGTAGTCTGGTAACTGTTCTTTAAGTTATTTATGCATTTCATAGCTTAGATGCCTCTTTTTATTTCCTGTACATGAACTGTTCTTTTATTTCTTTGTTATCTGATTTGTTGTTGAAGTTTAATTATTTTAACTCTCTTTTGCAGGTTAATGTAAAGGCTTGTGTTAATATGCATTGATTTTGTAGTTAGGAACGAATTTGCAAATTCATACACTAACCCCGTGTGCAATTAGATATTAAATTGTGTTTTATTTATTCTTTTGAAATCAAATTTAAAATATAAATTAAAACAGAGTAGAACAAACTTTTATTTCATGCTTCCTTTAAGCAAGGCTTCGGTGGATGGATAGGGTTAGTTTCAGTTTGTAATTGTAGATTACTTATTCCATTGTTATGTACATCTTACTTAACTAGTTGTTAGTTAATGTATTCATTAGTTTACTCTTTATATGTCATGTTTTAATTTCTATTTTTAAAGCATTTTCTTTCTTGCACTTTGAATTGTTAGAATAGATATAGCATAGTTTCACTTTATACACTTTCTTTCCTAGAATTAGATTGCAGTTCCAATTCTTAGTTAATGATTGAATTTACTTATGAATTTTTCTTATATAGCATAGAGTACAATTATAACCTCGTTGTATTGTTGATGGTTAATACATGAGTAATAATTCCATGAATATGCAGGGTAATTGACGATTGTTTCTGTAATGGCTAAGTTTTTATTGGATTGTTTAATCTACACCTTTCACTTTGATATTGAGATCAGTATTGAGATTATACCACTTGAATTATCTTTTGTTGTCAAGTGACATCGAGATATTATAAGACACCGAAGACATTCACACAACCACCAACATTATATTTGAGTTTTCCTAGGTTAAAATATAGTTTCTTGCTTTCATAGATCGGGAGATAGTTTTATTGTTGTTGTAGGATAAATAGTCTTTTTCTTTGGTAGGTTCAAGAGTAGTTTCTTTATCATAGATTAAAGGTTAGTTGTTAGTTCTTCTTTCTT
This sequence comes from Picea engelmannii, assembly GCA_009831015.1. Lineage (NCBI taxonomy): Eukaryota > Viridiplantae > Streptophyta > Pinopsida > Pinales > Pinaceae > Picea > Picea engelmannii. The sequence goes on from ML804760.1 coordinate 123,592, forward strand.
GCAATGAAATAGATTTCCTTTTATGAATTAGAAATAGTTTTGAAGTTTGAATTAAGAATAGAATTCACTTGCCTCTTAGCTTAGTTAGTTGTTCAATGAGTAGTCTTAATTAGTTTACTTGCAGTAGAAGTTATCTTATGGTAGTTAGTTGTTTACTTGCTTTAGTGGGTTACTTGCTTACTTGCTTTGGTAGTATAGTTGTTTATTTACTTGCTTTCACAGGATAGTTGCTCATTGAATTTAGTTAGGCTAGTTAAAGTAGTTTGCTTTTGCTATCTCTTTATTTATTATGCTTAAATAGTTGCTTTTGTTTATTGTTATAATTGAACTAGTTTGCTTCAAGTAGGGTTTTCACTTGTTTTCTTAGAACTATCCATCGATCCTTGACCCAAAAGTACTTAGGTTACATATTTTAGAGTTTCTTAATAGGGTTTGCTCATTAATAGCTCTTGCAATTTAAGTTACTTAGTAGGGTTTTCTTGTTAGATAGCATTGTTTGAATAGATTAGCCTTAGATAGTCATTTGCTTAGTTAGACTATACTATTACAAGCCCCTCTACTTTGGCATATATTTTTCTATAACTCTAAGTTTAATTACCCCGTGTTGACAATTTAATTGAGGGTTTTTAGTGTGTTTTTAGTGCATATAGAACACCCATCATTTTTGGCGCCGTTCTCGGGGAGTTGTCTCAAGGTAGGAGATAGTTAGGAATTAGATCATTTCTAGACCTTAGCATTAGTTTGGTGGCGGGGGAACTTTAAGACGAGAGGTAAGAACCTGCACATCTACTATAGCAGGTTCCCCCAAACCCAATGGAAGTCTTTCTTTCTGTTTTTGTTTTTGTTTACTTTCATGAATAGACCTAGAGACCCAAAAGGTAGATACATTAAATCTAAATCAGACCTTTCAACCAAGGTTCCTTTCGACCTTTTTGGGGGACGGGACATTCCACTTATAAAATCTGCAGAACGATATCGAAAAACAGGAGCTAGCTCAACTCAAAGAGCTAAAGTAGTCTCTGAAGAGACTAACATAGGGAGCACTATAGATGCTTGATTGTCTACAGGTTCCTGATTGGTGCACTCCTTGTTTTTGACACACACACACATTCTACAAAGTATTTCGACTGTCACAAATTCCAACCTCATACTTTGAGGGGCATTCTGTTACACGTTATTTTGGTCACCCTGGTGATATGTCTACAAGCATGTATTCAGCCTCTCAAAAGGATCTTTCCTATAAGAAAAGTAACTAGTTTTTTGCTCTACAAGACTTGCTTTTAGAAGGACGTCGCAGGCTAGTAGTATTACACAGTGCGGAAATGCCTGATTTCTGCAGGCTGCTATATAGACAGGGTGCGATGACGTTCTAAAACTGAGAAAAATGAAGAAGTTCACGAAAGTTCTAGAAGGAATCTTATAGAACATGAGGTTGAATCCATATGGTTAGGATCTTACTCGCCTCTCTGATTTGGTGGGATCATCATGATCTCTTTAACCATCTCTCTTTCTCCTATAATGAGGGATTTCTCAAGGAAAAGGTTAAGCAAAAGCATTAAGCAAAGAGAAAGTAAGGAATGATTAAGGTTGAATAGGTTGTGAATTGTTTGGGGTACTCTACATCAGATGCTTGAAGGCTTCATCTCAACCTATCAAGTTATCGTGGATCATCTTCATGCAAGCTTGGAGCAAGTGTG
>ML804760.1:150922-163705 GCA_009831015.1 Picea engelmannii
TTGGATTAATCACCAACACTTTCCCATTTTATAGCATAGGTTGTTAGTCAAGTTGTTAGATGGAATAAATTCTTAGAGATTTTCATGGGAAGGAGGCCAACTCGCACCTCCAGCTGTTGCCTCCATTTTTTATATAAATAGATCGATGAAATTCTTTAGTAGGTTCGAATGGTTGAGCAAGGCTCCCTTATACTGTAATATTTTGATGAAGTTACTGTGAACTGGTGATGTACTTGATTTGAGACATCTTGGTTAATAGAAATCAACTTTTTTTTTCCATCTTATTTGCTTCTGATGCTGAAGTGTTCATGCTTTGAATGATTCACATGAATGGTTGTGGTGATATTATGATGTATGCTTGATTATTATATTATCATGATTTTTCTTTACTTTCCTTAAGTTCTGAACTCAATAAGATCTTGTGTTAATAATATTTCTTCCTTAGGTTGTCTGCAGACCTGATGTTTACATCAACCTCTACATTCCTCTCTCTGAAGTCTTCCCTCTATTCATACCTACTCCCACTTATTGATTGAAGTTAGTCAAGACCTTGATTTCTCGTGCATACTAGCCCTGATTTTTGAGTTTGAGCATTATCATTTTGAGTCTTATCCATTTGACCCCTCAAAACTCTTTTACATTCACATATAACTTGATGGGTATTAGGCTTGCTTTCCATGCAATCTGAAGGTGATTCCTAGTGCTAACAAGATCCTTAGTTGCGTTTTCAATGATCCCTTGCTCTTGGAAAACCTCATCAAGGGATTTCCCCTTAGTATTTTGTTGGTCAATAACTTGTTCCCCTTCTTCTTGAAAATCAATAGTAAAGGTTTCAAGGGAAACTAGTTTCTTCAAGCTGAGAGTGTCTGAGGTATCTTCATGACCATTGATTTTGTTTCCTGGGGAAAAAACATTTTTTACTCTGGACAAAAAGATATTTTCCTCGATTTTTACGAACATGTTACCAACATCATGGAGTTAATTTGGATTCTTTTTACTTAGGAGAAACCCTAAATGAACCAAGAGTGCATTGGTAAAGAGATACACGAGGTCCTTGTCCTCAGGAAAATGGTCTCCAGGAAGTTGATACAACAAACTCTCAAATCTATTCCAGAAGTTCCAAACAATCTCAATTTCACCTTGTTTTTCATACTCGAGTCTGTTTAGAAATGTTTGGATCTCTTCCAATTTTATACCCCACTTTTTGAGAAAGACTTATTCTAGTTGGTTCATAGAAGTGATGCTAGCATCGGGAAGGTCATCATACCATTTTTTATCATTCCCATGAAGAGTGGTGGGAAAAAGTTCCATCACTACATCTTCAACATCATCATCGATAGGATGGAGTCCAAAATAAGAATAAAATTCATTCATATGAAAGTTAGCTCTTTCCCCATCGCTACCAGTGAATCTAGGGAGCCATCTTTCGGATATTGGGGGCATTTTTCGTGGGTATCCTAGGATTTTTCTCATGTCTAAAGGATTGTATTTCCCGAGATCCCATTGTGAATTCATTTTTGGCTTCATCATCAGTGGAGTCACCAGATAATTTTCTTGAAACTATCAAAAGATAAGGGAAAACACCCTAAGTGGAGTCACCAGGTAAGCTTGTAAGATTAAGACTTTTGAGGCAAGGCTTACCGAAAGGTGTCGTCTGAGGAAATTTTGACTTAGTGTTCCCCGACAATGGTGCCAAAATGTTATCGCGTAGTTTGTAGTTAGGATTAAAGCTAGAAGTGAAGAGGCAAACTAGCGTAACTGGAACCAATCCCACCCAATTCCACCTCAATGGGATGGTTCTTTCTGTTTAGGGAGGTAAGGCCCAGGGTAGACGTCCCCGACGACCTGGGGTTTTGAGAAGGCAAAGTATTTTAAGACAAAGATAATTTCCCCCCCTCACAAGTCACCACCAAGTAGATAGTCCGACCAACAACGAATAAAGAGAAGTATAACCAAAAATGGAGAAGCACCTGCCCAAGACAAATCAACAAGAAACATATATATGCAAGCCTACTCACTTGGTTAGTACTTCATATAATCAATGACTATCTGACATATATAGGAAATTGAATAATAAATACTGACGAAGTCAATGTTTATAAAATAGCAATGATGTACAATATTACTTCTTCAATAAATGATAAGATAACGTGGCATTCAATGTGACAATTAACACTTCATTTAAACAATGCCTTAAGTAACCATTCAATTGCTCATAAGAAAAGTGATAGCTGCACAATGGGTTTTAATAGCAAAATATGATGGCAACGATTAGTTAGTAGGGTTAGTTTTTAGGGTTATAAGGTTAGTAATTGCTTTCAAGTATTTGATTTAAGTTTACTCAAAACAAAGAGGTCTTTAGATCAGTGCCTTAGGGTTAATGGAGTCAAAAGTAGAGGACGAAAAATTTGAAGGATCACATGAAAATAATAAGTCTAAGGACAAGAGAGTTAGACCTTGAGGTGTTGTTAAGGCAAGGCCTCAAGGATGAAACCCTAGGGGAGAGAGGATCACTTTGGTGTAGGGGAACTAGGCCTCAATGCTCTCTCCTCCTTCCTTAGCTCAATAAAGTGGCATAAAACTAAGAAAAGAAGTTTTGTAGGCAACGTGTTGCTATGGCAAGGCTTTACCAGCAAACCCTAGAAAAACAGCTCATCAAGGTGTAGGGGAACTAGGCCTTGATGTGTCTTTCCTTCTTAGCTTCATAAAATTAAAAATGGCTAGCATAGGAGAAGATGGATTTGAGTGTTTCTAAGGCAAGGCTCAATCTTCTTCAGCAAGTGCTAAAAGCAGAGTGTTGCTAAGGCAAGGCTCTATCTTCAACAAATGAAATGGATAAAAATCTTGATAGGGACATGGGACAAGGAACTTCTATGTGTGCTTGTCCCCTAGGGTTTTAATCAACAAATTATAACCATAAATGCAAGAGAAATAAAACTGCAACCATTCAATTAAGAATTTTTTCATAAATTTACTTACATTCAACCAAGAAATCAAGTAGCAAACCTAGTTGTAACACCTTCCACCAAGATAAATGCCAAAATGCTAATAAAAAGTCTCCTTCAACAGGTGCGCCTCAAAATTTCAGCGAAAACACTAAAGAGGGTGAAAATTTCAGACCTCACCAAGTGTTGAGTGAGTGATGATGAAAAAATGAGAGTAAAAACCCTCAATTTATACTGTACCATGACCTAATTTTACTTTTAGGTCATAAAAAGGCTAACAAGGCCAAAAGACTAAAAATCATATTGTTTTACATTAAATGACTAAAACTAAAACCCTAATCAAGCTAAAGAGAGACATCATGCCCCTTTTAGGGTGAAGTTATCCCCTTCTAGGGAAAATGCAACATCCTGGAGCAAAACGTTATCCCTCCTTGGGCTTCTCCAACTTGCCACATGTGCCAACATTGCCAAATCTACCTCCCAAGACATCCAAAAGGTTGGATGATGTCATTATCATCATGGGTGATGTCCTGGGCCTTCTAGGGTCAACGTTCTAATGGAGGGGGCACAACCCCCCTAGGTCAAGCTCTGCCAAGGTGCCTCTGGTGGAACATCCTCCTCTTCTCCGGTGCAAAGCCTCTGACCAACTTTGTCCTGTCACTACCCCCTGATGGGGTCTCAACTTCCATCTTCTAGGCTCTTCAGCCCCATGGAGGTCTGAACAGATCATCTCCCCATGTGTATCGGTCCAATATGGTACCTGTCCCTCGGGCATGATCCTGCATATCAACAACTATGTCCTCCATGGGCTCATAAGTCACAGGAATCATAGCAATTTCAATCACATATCATCATCAATACTATCAAACATGTGCCTAAACCCCTACTATCTCAGTTAAAATCTCAAATACATTATACAAGCATACAATACAAGTTTGGAGAAAGTGACAAGGCGTCCTATTGGTCTAGTGTCCACTGGAAGAGGAACGTTTCCGGAAGAGACCTCATATGAGCCATGCAAGTGGGTGATGTGTATAAGGGATGTCCAGGAAAGTGGGTGTAATGAGATCAGAGGGTGCAAAGATTTACCTGTGGGTGCCTTTGTAGAAGGCGAGCTGCACCTGTCCTGGATGAAATTTTTTTCCAAGCCAATTCATGCCTTCTATTCTTTTTTATTTATTGATTTTTTCTTCAAGAGGATAATCTGGGAACACTTCCCTGGCATGGTGACCAGTGGTGACATCGTTACCCACAGGTACTTTCATAGAAATGAGAAGGTTGGCTCGTGATGAGACCCCCTTTCCCTTGGCCATGCAACCAAGGGTCACTACCCTGGCGTGGTAACCAACTAGTGGTAATGTCATACTGCTAGGTGCCCACAGACCTAATAGGCTGGCTCGTGATGAGACCCCCTATCCTTTGACTAGGTCTTGTTTTATTATTTTTTGCGGGTCCCTCCTATTTCTTGCTAAGAAACCTTTTATTCCTTTCTCGGGGATCCCCAAGCAAAGCATATAGAGGTTTTATTCTAAGGCTTTTATCTTTTTCCATCTTGATTTTACCTTCTGGGCCTTTATCCCCTTCTTCCCACTAAAAGTAAGGTGCAATCCTCAAATGATAGATCAACCTAGTACCCAGACAAGTGTAATGGGATAGGTGAGTGGGAAGCAAGATGAAAAAGTGGTGCTATGATAGGAGCGAACAATGGATTTTCAGAAATCCCCCCAGTGGCAAACCAGAGCCTACGGACACATGCTTACTAGGGCATCATGTCATTCCCCCCAGACATGGTCAAGTTGGAAAGCATAAGATCCAAGCATTTGTTAGAAACAAAAGGAATTAAATGCACATATTTAAGGGTTTTGATGATCAAAGTGACACATACCATGATACCCAGAATCATTACCTCATGGAGCAAGAACCATCTCTGACACAAGACCAAGTGGATGGTGATGGATGTTGTTGTTGCTGGCAGGGTAGAGGGACCGAAAGTGAGAAAATATGGGCCCTCCAGGGCCATGCTAAAGTCGATATGGCTCTTAGTACTCTAGGACCTTTGGGCCTTGAGACATGATCTCCTAGTTATCCCTAAAAGTGGGGGATAAGAAGTATGAACCTACCTAGAGCAGTAGAGGTGGCCAAATTGCTTTATTTTCTCTATACAAACATGTACCTACTTCATGCATCATTGTCTAATAGGTGATTGCCTACAAAAACATCTTATTCAGGATGAATTTAGGGATTATATGAGGTGATTTCATGGTCCCATAAACCATAATGCAAGTGCCATACTCAAGTAGGTACTAGTCACCTACTGACCCTACACTAGACAAAGCTTTGTCAATTATACAAAATGTTGGTAAGCAAAAAGGGAGTTGATACAAGGGAATTCGAAACTATTCATAGATTTTCTGGTACTCAAACCGGTACTTATGATCCCACAACACTTTGCATTAGATATGAATTGGAGTATCATTCAGATTCCATGCCCAAATCATCCCTGAGTATGTGTGGATGACACACATCATGTCCAACAAATAAGATGGCATGTGGAAAATGGGGAATTTTTTAGGAGCTATGTGTTTGAAAATAGCAAGTGTTTGTTTCAACGTTAAGGAGATAATGTTTTCCCATTTGAATAATGATATTGAGGATGTAATATAATAAATTATAGGAACCCAAGACATTTTGAATTTATGGGTTCCTGGTTCCTCATATATCCTGCACAACATAGCTACTAGCAGGAAAACCCCCCCTCTGGCTACACCATGGTTTACTATGTAGGCAAATCAATAAACGTCTAAAAGTCTCCTACTTCTCTAACTACCCCAAACATACCCAAGACTTATGCAAGAAAAACAAAATGAGAAGGATTGGGTAACTTTACCTCTACTCTGTGTCCGGTGATGATCCTCTCGCACTCGATAGCTTCGATGACTGCAAACCTCCTCCCAAGGCTGACCTGCATTCAAAGACAGACAAACAAAAAACTACAAGCATGAATTTCATACATAAAGAAGGGTTAGATGTTAGAATAAAAAAATAAATCAAATGCAAACATTCGACACATCATGTTTTGGGATAGGAAAAGTACTTTTATTGATAATACAATGATCACTTACAACCAAAGTTGGCTACTGCTCCATGAACCTGGTCCGAGCTTCTCTTCACCAAGCTCCAAGTGCACATCTGTATGGATTCTCCTCTCAACCTTATTCTTGGGGATTATAATGGGTTTATGATGGAGGAAGGAAGGCAAATTGGGGCATTCTGAGGCAATTCTTACAAAAGGGATGCAAATGCTTGGGGTAAGGAGGGGATGTGAAATGAGCAGAGTTTCACTTTTCTTATGTCTAGATGTGGAATGAGACCCCAACACCTCATTTTATATGGGAAAATGATGGTTATTCGGTTGGGTGACGAGCTATAGGTGGTGGATTAGCTGGGAAACTACCCAATAGCCCGTAATCTCAACGAATTCCTTGCAACTTTTTATTTTTTGTAACTTTTGCAAGTATACGCGGGTTGTAGTGGTGAAACATGCATACGTACGCGGGATGTAGTGGTGTAACAAGTGTATGTACACGGACAATAGTGGAGCAGGGCGTGTACATCTTCAAAAAATGGGTTTTTTAGAAGAGCAACTCAGTAATGGCTTGGAAAAAATTGCAAGTAAGAGGGCCAAATGCCAGGCATGCATATGTCGAGAAATTTAGGGTTATAACGGATTCCCCCTATTGTGTGAGGTCAGAAGAGCATCTGATGTCTAAAATACATTACAAAATCTTCACCAATGTATGAAACGAGTGAGCCTGGGACCAAAGTTTAGGAGGTGCCATCTGCAAAAATAAAAATTGTCTCTTTGAGGCGGGCATACCCATGCTCAGGATGAAATAAATCATGGCTTCCAATCAAATACACTGCAGATCCATGTCATATAACTATATAAAGTGTATCCACGAGAAATACACAACAAATCTACATCTCAAAATCAAAGATATACAAGTATAGTATCCATCTTCAAGAAGCCAATAACACTTGATGGCTAGAGACGAGGTCTTCAAAGCTCAAGCACCAACTTCAAGATCTTCAAAACTCGGGTAGGAATGTAATGTGAGTGTACAACTTCACTACCCAAAGGTCTTCGATGGCTCATCGGGAAAAGACACGAGGATCTTGATGATTAGGCAAATAACTTCATTGATTTCGAACAAGGACTTGATTGGATTTTGGGATAGTCGAGCATGAGGGGAAGAGAAAAACTGCGGAAAGGTCGACTCAAGCCGCATGAAACATCCCTTGGACAAGAGCATGAAAGAAGATCAGACTCAGGCAACATGACATTGACACAAGTTCATGTTGTAGGAGGCAATGCAAACTCTCCATGTGTTTGGAAGAGTAACCAAATGGAGGAGGACACAACTCTATGTAGCGAGAACAAATTCCTAAGGTCATATTAGATCCCAAATCTTGACGAACAAACAAAAGGATGTGCTTTTTCCAACGACGACTCATTGTGCTGCCAAAAAAAAGAATATATATTTATCGTCCCCTCATTTTGGGTTTTTTTATTTTTTTGTCTTTTTCAATTTTTAAAGAGCTTGAAAAAGAATAAAAGAATGCTACGTTACAAAGGAGGAACGAGTATCGAAATCATACTAGTTCCAAGCGCAAGGAACACACTAATGCTCAGAGCAAGGAGACATGTGCAGGAAAAGGACACTCAGGGAAAAATCCTCCATGGATCAAGGTGTCAGGTTGCAGAGGCAAAGTGCTACAAGGCTTGCCTATAAGGCATGCTTCAAAGGTTTAGTTGAGAGCAACATGGAGCCAACATTAGGCCAAAGACGCAGAGATGCAAATGCGATTAGAAAGACAGAATGAAACCCCCTTCAATGTAATTTTAACGAGCCCAGAGAAGGTAAACTTTGTAGTTTTTTCATTTTTAGAGAGTCTAAAAAAAAGTAAAAGAAGACTCCACTAGGGTACCTTTTTCGAAAAGTAGTCTAGTCGGTTCAAAAAAAGGGGTAAAATAGCACCAAAAAGACGTCTATTCAAAACCATTTTAATGAGTGTGACAAAGACAATATCACTCGACAATATTTTCAATTTTAAGGAGTCTGAAAAGAGTTTAACTATGGACTCACTTCCTTTTTTTGGATTTAGTCTCTTTAGCTCAAAAAAGTATAAAATTTACTGAGGAGAACTCTCCCGGCGAGATGAATCTCCCGAGGTGTGCCTTTTTTCTCCATAATCTACCAATCGGAAAAATAGGTAAACTCATGCCAGTAGATGTTCTTCTGGACCTATTTAACGAGTGTGAAGGAACAAGGTCACTCGATGGTTTTTTCAATTTTAGGGAGTCTGAAAAGAGCTTAACTATGGACTTTGTGGGGGTTCCTTTTTCGTAAGTAATCTCCAAGGCCCAAAAAAAGTGATAAACCAAAACCAAGGAGAATGTTCATTTTTCGTAAATTTAGTCCCTCAGGCCCGAAAAAGGGTTAAACTTATAACTGAGAATACTCTTCTAGTGAACCAAATCTCCTGGAGTATACCTTTGTTCGTAAAATTGACCATCTGAACCGAAAAATGGGTAAACTATTGTCGGATAGACGTGCCTTCAAGTTTTAGTTTGGCAAGCGTGAAGGACAACAAGATCGCTCGACAATATTTTCATGTTTAGAGAGTATGAAAAGGTCTTAAAGAAGACTCCAAGAGGTTACTTTTCTCATTTAATCCAGAGAATATTGAAAAGCATAAATATAGTCTCGTCGGATGTTTCTTTTGGATTTCAAAGCGATCTTGAAAGACAACAAAGTATGCTCATTTTTGGGAGTCGTGAGGGTGAGGCCAAGAGTGATGATAAATCAGATGAATGAGCCTCAATCTCTTAATCATGAGAGGAGTAACAAGGTCTCCCGAGCCTAAAGTCATTAGAAACAACATGGACACCAAAAATGCAACAAGGATCTATCTAGGGCATCCATCTAAAGGTAGGCTCTACCACCTAATCACGACACTGTTATAACCCTAATTTGCACCAGACATGCTTACTTGGCATCAGGCCATCTCAAATTCCTTCTTTGCCAAAACAATGTTGAACAACTCTTCTTAAAAACCCCTTTTATAAAGGCCCATGCGCCCTACTCCATTACTGCACACGTGTACACACTAGTTGACCCAAGACAAACTGCATGTACCTACAAAAGCACAAAAAAATGAAAGTTGTTGACAGAACACACAGCTTTGGGTAAGTTAACTAAACCTTTCGACCATGCATGGAAAGACATTCGAACAAATACCTAGCTCCTTCTAACCTATAAAATAAGGGGTAGGGTTCCCATTTGGAGGAGGAGAATCATAGTAAAGAAACTATACCCGATTGAGCATTCCCTTTGTCCCAACTTTTAGCCATCCTTGTGAAAAGAGAAGTATAGAGAAAAGCAGTTGGAAGACAATGGAAGAAGAGCCCAGGACTAGGATCGAGGAGCAGTATCCGACTTTATCATTGTAAGGTATCATTGTGAAGTTAATAAAAGAGTTGTTTTTCCCGTCCCTCCATATGAGATTGTCATTATTGGAATATTGATTGTATGATTGATTAAATATCTAATCCATTAGTTCATATATCAAATGCATGTGGAGTTCTTTGTTTGTCTTTAGTGAATGTAGGTCAGCATTGGGAGGACAGTTGCAGTCAAAGAATGACCAAGCGCAAAAAGGGATTGACATCAAACACTAAGAATAAGGTACATCAACTTAATCTCTTGAGCCTTGTATTTACATATGAGTAATGGGGGTCCAGGCATGGGATGATGGTAAAAAGTAAGAATCTTTAGGTCATTTCTGCATGCATGATAAAACCCTTAGTGCTAGTCCATAGGAGGTATTTCCCACCCACAACAGAACTGGCGACCATACTAGGGATCTCCAAGGTTTCTGGGAATGTTTTTTCTTGGGTATTTTTAAGAACTGTTTTCATTTCTCGTTTTTAAAGTTTCTGCAAAAGTCTAAGCTAACAGAGATTCTGGTCTTCCATACCAATTATCTTTGTTTCTGTTCTTGACTACATTTTTTTGTTTTTCTCGTGACCCACAGAGGTACACGCGGCATGTATAAGGTCTACATGCATGTACCCACTCCCTACCTTCACACAACCCACGTGTACATGCTAGATGAGGAAGTGTCAGTCACATGTATGATTCCAGAAAATTTCTCTTAGAGAGGTAGTCATCATCTCCCCTGTTAGAAACAATTCTTCTCAGGGGTTTTCTGAAACTCTTTCTAGTCTTGGTTGTTTGCAGTCTATAGCTTAGGTTTCACCTAAGATTGGTTTGTTCTATGAATTTTTCCTTGAATGGTTTTCCTTTTTTCTGTTAAAGTAAGTGTATGAGTCTTTAAGAGATCCTGGTTCTCAGTACTAGTAGTATTTTCCTGGGCTAGATTGCTTGGCCTTTCATTTGTCCTAAGAGTTTCAGAGATACACCTGTCATGTATAAGGCTAGCACACGTGTACATGCACCCTGAATTTACGTAGCTCGCGTGAAAACGCTTGCTGTTGAACTGTCAACAAGCGTGCCTATGGAGAAAGTTTGTGTTTAAGGAGAGGCAGTCATCCTTTCCTTTGAAAAGAGTTATACCTCTCAGGTTTTTGGGTCTCTGTCATAGCGGTCAGTAACTTAGGTTTGATCACAGCAATAACTTTCTTTTTCGTTAAACATTTTTCCACAAAATTTAATTTTTATAGGGTTTTTAGACAAGTGTGAGAGTCTAGTTTTAATTTGCTTGTGTGTTATTTTTAAAAGTGACTCTTTGCGATCTGCGCTTAGGCCAGAAGTTTTCTTGGTTTTTACTTGTTGATATTTTTCCTTTTTGCTTTGTGAGCATTCAAATAAAAAAAAATATTTTGTTTTTTTGTTTGGTTAAATAGTGTTGTTTTGCATTAGTAACCAGGGAAAAGTATTTTATTTTATAAGTTATTGACATTTTACTTAGATCACAAGTAGCTCGTAGTCAAGTTAAATCCTACTTTGAGTTTGTTGTTCAAAAATCTTAGAAAATTTTTAGTTTGAAAAGTTGTTTAAGATTTGAGTCAAGAGAAGTTATTTTGTTTCTATCTTTCTGTTTATTTTTCTTTCGTCTTTCAAACATCAATAGTTTCAATTTCATAACCTTTGAATTAAGACAAGCCATTAAAATTAACGCTAAATATAAAATTCATTAGACTTTTTATGTTGGTAGGGTCAACCAACTAGTTTAGGGTTAGGGCCTTGAATTAGGTTAGAGAGGAAACTCTTCAAGGCCATTAAATAAAACATTGGAGTTTGAGTTAGAGAGTGTCAAAGTCCAGTATCGTGAAAGTTATCTAGGACCCCCCTCTAACACAGTGGATAAACACGAGGTCACGTGCGAAAAGGTAGTGGAGATAACCCCTCCAAAGATGGACCAATCGTAGTGGAGAACACATATAGAGGGCTTGTCTTGGGATTCCGTCGATTGCATTTGCCACAGGGCTTCGTGGGTCTCGAATTTGTTTGAGGTCCTTAGTTGTCTTCCGAACCACTTGCCTTCGATACCCTTGATAGGTTTCAGGCTCGATACCCTACTCATTGTGGTCTACCCAACTTTCGACTGTAGCCGCCTGATGACTGTTCGTGCGCCGACAACCTAGTTGCCTATCTCTTTAGAGACATAAATAGGTGACTGAGGGGGTTTACCGCGGTACCTAGGATAGACATTGAGCCACGCTTTGCAGAGTATAACCGGAGGGTGCTTCCATGTTCGAGTTGCACTTGCACTAGTAAGTTCCTCTAGTGTTGGTTGTTGTAACTGTTCTTCCAACTAGTTTAGTGTTTGCTTGTTTTATCTTGGAGGGACCTTTTTAGTGTGTGTTGTTCTTGAACGAATAGAAAGCCCTAGTGTGTCTTTGATATTCTCACACAGTGGAGGATCACGAGCTCCGTCGGTCATGAAGGCTTCTGGGCCTATCACCAGTTACATTAGAGCCACCTCCGCCACCACTGAGGTAAAAGATAGACCAACAAGGTTATTTTGAAGCGACTGGGTCACAGGAAACTATACTCGACCAACATTTGGAGGAAACGACCATTTTAGACCTTGGGGAGAAAGCTTTTGGTCCATCCGAAACTCCAACCACTGATATTTTGATACCCATAATCGTACAGATTCACCCTTACGAGTGTCAGACAGTGTCGCACATAGCAATGGAAACAAATGTTGCCACTTCTTCTGGGAATTCCTCAATTCCCACTACGATTGTCACCACGGGGGATATTCCACCTCCTCACCTACCATCACCGGTCCGATCCACCATGGTCTCGACCGCCTCTACCTTGAGCATTGGTCCAATCCCGTCTATGGCAGCGGCCACTGTAAGTTTTAAACCTGCGAAGTAAAGCAATGCATATAGATTCTTAAGCAATACAAAAATTAATCAATGGCTCATACACAGAGTACACAAAGATTTTTACCAGAAACCCTCAACCGGGAAAACCTTTCTTATTTTCATTATATCGAATTTCATCATTCGCCATACAATATATACAATGTTTTTAGGTATTCCGTAGATACCAAAACCCTAATCCCTTAATCCGGGATTAATTTACAAATCAGCTAAAAATAGCAAAATCCGCTAAAAATAGCAAAAATCATCAGACGCAGTTGTCGTATCTGATGCACCCACACACACACACACATGCAAAGAATATAACACACACCCAACATTCTCCCACTTGTTGTTTTCTTTGCATCCAGGGGTCCAGGGGATTATATAGTCAACAATCCAGGGCAGCAATGCCCATTGTTACTCTACACCAAG
>ML804760.1:167639-180657 GCA_009831015.1 Picea engelmannii
GAAAACCTTTCTTATTTTCATTATATCGAATTTCACCATTCGCCATACAATATATACAATGTTTTTAGGTATTCCGTAGATACCAAAACCCTAATCCCTTAATCCGGGATTAATTTACAAATCAGCTAAAAATAGCAAAAATCGTCAGACGCATTTGTCATATCTGACGCACCCACACACACACACATGCAAAGAATATAACACACACCCAACAACCACTGCCCCTTTCACACCGAGTGCGACATGCCCTCCGTTCTCATACGGGATGCCTAGCTCAGGTACAAGTCCTGTACTTTCCTACTCCACTTTACAGACTTTAGGTCTGGAGTAAGGGAGCTCTAACACTCCTCTGCAAGGACACATGGGGGGCACTTCAGCTCCTTTTAACGCTTTCCCTTACGGGGGAGGTCATATACCTCCTTCGTCCCCTTCGCTCGGTGGTATACCCACTAGCAATCCGCTGGGCCACCCACGCACCATAGTGTATTTGGAGCAGGGAGTTAAGGACCACATTCTCATAATATGTCGGTCGGTTCGACACTGTTTTCTTTGTTTGGTGCTTTTGGTAAAAACGCTTTCTCATCAGCTGATTTCCCGACTCAGGGCAACCCCAGTTACAGAAAACCTATTCCTATGCAGGGTACTATTCCTGCACAGGGGGCAAACCCAGGAACCTCTTTCGCATCAGGACCTTGGAATTCTTGTCAAGGATCAGTTCCCTCATCAGGAATGTTGATCTGGGGCAATTATTTTCACAACCAATGGAACCCCGGACAAGGTACTATGCCTATGCCCATGGGATCGACATGGGGCAACCCTTCCCAAAGTCCTCCAAATGTAATGCACGCCCAACCATCTACGTCCTATTTTGGGAATCAACTAATGATGTCTCCTCACACACAGAATCCGTACGTTGGTCATGGACATGGTTTTTACTAGAACCTAGGCCAACAACCAAACTTTTCTTGGCAGCCTGGTGCCAGTCAGACTCCAGGTCCCTTTTTCCATGGTTATCACCAACAACCCAAACTAACTTTCCTAGCAACCTTGCATTTTCCAAACTTTACAAGGCTGTTGAATGACCCTATCAGTCATTATCTGCGTTGGCCCCCTATGCTAACAAAGTTTCCTTCAGACATACCAAAGTTCGAGGCCAAGCCCAATGAAGATCCAAGAGATCATGTGACTACTTTTCACCTTTGGTTCTCGTCTAATTCGTTAAAGGACGACTCCGTACAATTGTGATTGTTTCAACGTACTCTCATTGGGAGTGTCGTGAAATGGTACATTGAGATCGAATGCTCAATATACTCTTCCTTCGGCGAATTGGAAATGGATTTCCTCAACCATTTCCAATTACCTGCGCGATACGACACTGGCACAGAATTGCTAGCCAATTTCTCACAGACAAAAGAAAACCATATCTCTGATCACATTCGAGAATGGAGATGTCGGAAGAGTTTAATTAAGGTGCTAGTCCCACCAACATTCCTTCTTAAGTGGTTCATTAAGCCTTTGGTCCCACAGTTATCCAAAGACATCGCGACGTCGGGAGTGTTTTCCGAAGAATATGTCATCATGAGAGCTCAACAACTTGAGCTAATCTACTCTCAGTCCGGTTTATTATATGAGATCTTTCCAGATGTGCCACGCTCAATACTTGATACAACCAGACAGAGAAATGGACCACATGTTGATGGTATTGTTGGTTCAACACACACAAAGCCCACTGAGTAACTGATGAAGCAATTGCAGCAATTGTCTATACAACACACAATGGCCAGCCAAACTACTATTTTAGTTGCCCCCCTACCCAAACTTCGGATGTACACACAGTGCAATTGACAAATCCAAAGGCCATCCAATAGCCTGAAGGAAAGAAAAAACAATGAAAGAAGGGTAAGGGGGATAAGAAACCCATTAATAATGATGGCGAGGGCAACACTGAGAAATGGAAGGTGGGGTATCTGTGCAAACTATGCATGGAAGACCACCCGACCCACCAATGTCCTCGGCTTGCAGAGGCCCAAAATTTTGTGACACAACAAAATCTTGTCGTGTTAACCAATCCTTTTCAACATGGGCAAAAATTAACCCAAGCCTCTACAAGCGCGGAAGGGGGCAGTCAAGGACCCTCTCTGTCTTCAAACAATCCCGCATCCGTGAATGTGTATATGATGAAGGGTGATGCTTTTATATCAACTAGGGCGCATGAATACAGTAAACCAAGCACTTATGAGAAGGGAAAAGAAGATGAAATCCCATCTCTTCCTCTCTAGATCAAGAGGACTTTAGGCGAAACAATGACACGCATCCCAAAAGGTGCGTTCAATAAAGCTTCTCACAACCCAAACACAAGGGTCGCCTAGAACTATTCTGTGGTGGAGGATTTGTCTCAAACCCCTTGTGTGATGTCCTCTTTGTAGGTCCTCCAAAACTTCCCTTCCCAGAGGAAATATTTGTTAGCTGCTTTAGGATCTACCGAGACTTGTAATCCAGGTACAATCATGCTGGATACAAATGACTTAAAGCCTCATCTACCTTACCACATAGCATTTCAGATAGTAGTGTCTCACCCCACAAAAAATTTTACTCAGAACATTTTCCATACGGTGGTTGATGAGGGTGCCTCGACATGCGTTATGTCGTTGGCATGTTGGAAGGCCATTGACCAGCCCGTTTTGTCTCCGTCACCTACTCTTCTCACTGCTTTCGACGGTCATTCATTCCGACCACATGGTATCATTCCCTCTTTCCCCGTGCAGTTAAGAGGGAAGACCGTGTGCATTGAGGTAGAAGTAGTCGACGCATCCCTCGACTACAATCGTTTGTTAGGAAGAAGTTGGACTTATGCCATGCAAGCAGTGGTTGCTACAATTTTTTGGGTCTTGTTGTTTCCACACGAGGACCGGATTGTGACCATTGATCAATTATCTTTCTCCAGACCTGATCCTTCATTGGGGGTCTCCGCGGTCCCGATGATTGATAATCTCCAACCGGGCATAGTCAACGTAGGGGTTGGTTTGTGCCCATCTTTGATGGGTACCTTCGATTACCCACCCCCTCAAGGCGATGTCAAGTTCATATCCGACCACCATAAGGTTGATATTTTCCAAGTTTCATCGTTTTGCATGACTTACTTCAACGATCCATGGATACTTCCTTCCCCATCGGCCACGATGGAAAGGACAGGGCACCCTAACATGTCCATTCCCTTATCCGCAGCTGAAGTAGCATACTCTTTAGTCCAGCAAGCTTTGGCCGACACAGATCCAACTCTTGCACAAGAGTTAGATCCGCTTCCAGAGCCTATTTGGGCTTAAGGCTCTCTCGTTGATACTGATTCATTAGACTTAGTCTTGCCTTCCGACAAAGCAATAATTGAAGAAATGACTAGTTTGGACAAACCCTGGGATGATCTCCATCACAGATCATACTTCCTCCCAGAGTTAAGTAGAATCGAAGTCAGAGAATTCGCCTTGACTATGACTGGAGATAGGTCTTGTCCTATTAATCCCTTAGCTACACATGAGGTTTATGCTGAGGGTAATATGGAAACTATCACTTAAACCATACCGATTAATATCTCCAGAACCCCTGGTGTTATGGAGAATGTTTTCGTTAGAGTTTATTGTTCCCCTAGAGAGATTCAAATCTACACAGATCTATTTAAAGAATTATGCGACGTTTTTGCTTGGTCTTACGAGGAAATGCTAGGCATCAATCCATAAATTGTCGAACATGAAATCACAACTTATCCGGATGCCAAGCCTATTCGGCAGAAGCTTCATCCAGTGAATCCCAGGAAAGCAGCAGCCATCAAGGTTGGAGTTGAGAAACTGCTAAAAGTTGGTTTTATCTATCCTATCCATTTGACCCAATGGGTGTCAAATCCTATGCCGGTCAATAAGAAACAGGGCACGATTCGTGTATGTACGGACTTCCATGATTTGAACAAGGCTTTTCCAAAAGATAATTTCCCCACACCATTCATCGACCAAATAATTGATGAATGTGCAAGTTGCGAGGCCTTTTCTTTCATGGATGGTTTTTCGGGATATAATCAAATACAAATCAAACCCGAAGACCAACACAAAATGACATTCATTTGTCCATGGGGTACATTCGTTTGCTGTAAGATGCCCTTTGGTCTCAAAAATGCTAGAGTGACCTTTTAGCGGGCCATGTCTTTTTCTTTCCATGATCTCAAGCATATAGTCGAAGCCTAATTAGATGATTTATCATCTCGATCTCGCAAGAGAACGGATCATCCCACACACCTTCGACTTATCTTTGAGCGATGTTGCTACTTCCAGATTTGTTTGAATCCAAACAAATGCATCTTTTGTGTGACATCTGGACATTTTTTAGGTTTCATAGTGTCAACAACAGGGATCATGGTCAATCCTCTCAAGGTTGAGGCAATAGTTCAGTTGCCTCCCCCACGCACAATCCTTCAACTTTAGAGTCTACAAGGAAAGGCGAATTTTTTAATACATTTCATCGCCAACTATGACGAGATCACAAAGGGATTTATGTGCTTACTGAAGAAAGACATTCTTTTTCATTGGGACGATGCCGCTCAACGCTCCTTCGATGCATTGAAACATGCCCTCACAATTTCCCCTCTGCTTCAGCCACCCAACTATAACAAAAATTTCTTATTATACCTGGCTGCCGTAGAGTCCACCATCGACATGGTATTAGTTCAGGAAGATGATTTTCTCTCAGAATATGTGATCTATTACCTGAGACGAGGCCTAGTCGGACCGGAACTTAATTATTCTCATATCGAAAAACTTGTGTTGGCAGCAATCCATCATGTTCAACGGTTCCATCATTATGTTTTGTTTCGCAAGACCATCATCATTGTTGTTATGAATCCGTTTCAATATGTGTTGACACAATGGGTAATAGGCAGAAAGATCAGTAGATGGATAGTTGTCCTCCAGGAATTCGACTTAGATTTCATTTCAGCGAAATCCAAAAAGTCACTGGTCTTCGCAGAACTTATTTTAGAACTTCTGGTTGAGTCAGGTGATGTTATGCCCGAAGAGTCACCTATCAGAGGAGATATATTTTTGATTTCATCTTCGGATCCCTGGTACGGAGATATACTTATCTATCTCCAGACTTTGAAGTGCCCCACCTCTGCTTCTCATGATAAGCGTTGTCATATGCCATCAGGCCAAGAATTATCTCATACTCGATGATATGTTGTATCGAAGAGGTGTAGACTGCATCCTGCGCCGATGTCTCACTCACGAAGAAGTAGTTATCATGCTTAACGATTTCCATACCGGAGCATGTGGAAGTCATTTGTCTGGGTTGGAAATAGCCCAAAATATTTTACGAGCAGGTTACTTCTGGCCGACACTAATCAAAGATTGTATCGAATCGGTCAAGAAGTGCCACCCGTGTCAAATCTTCTCTCGGAAGATGAGGGCACATCGTGCTCCCATGTTTCCTATCATCACAGTTGGTCCCTTCACCAAGTGGGGGATTGATTACACTACATGCAACCCTCCTTTAGCAAGGGGGCATCGTTATATCATTGTAGCTGTAGACTACTTCACGAAGTGGGTCAAAGCTATGCCAATGTTTAAAGATGATGGAGAGACTGCGACTCTCTTTTTATTAAACCAGATAATAGTAAGGTTCGGCGTCCCGAGAGATATTGTCACTGACCATGGCAGTCACTTTCAGAACTAGATGATGACCGAATTAACATCAAATCTTGGATTGCGGCAAGAACATTCGTCACCCTACTATCCCCAAGAAAATGGTCAGGTGGAAGCTGTAAATAAATCTCTTAAGACCATCCTATAGTGAATGATCAACTCAGGCAAGTCAAATTGGCATTTGATGTTATACTCGGCATTATGGGCTTACCGAATGTTTGTTAAGATTGCAACCGATTTCTCACCTTTTCAACTCGTTTACGAGCTGGAAGCAGTCTTGCCTATCGAATGTCAAATCTCGTCCCTAAAATTGGCAGTACAGTTATTTCCAGTCACTTCTCCACTTGAAGAATGGTTATTATGACTTGAGCGGCTCAATGAGAAGCATCGTGATGCGGCCCTGGCCAATGAGGTTCACAAACATAAAGTCAAGTTTCAGTATGATCGGTCCGTTCGTCCTCAGATTTTCTCTGAAGGTGACCTTGTCCTGGTCTATGACCAAGATAAGGACCCCCTGGGGGTAGGAAAATTCAAACCCATGTGGTTCAGACCTTTCATCGTAAAAGAGGTTCTAAAAAAGAGTGCTTATCGTCTGGTTGAATTTGAGGGAAATGCTTTGGCGGAACCTAGAAATGGGCTCTACCTCAAGAAGTATTACTCATAGGTAGGTCACCTTGGGTAAATTTTTGTAACATATGTATAGTCTTTGTACTATTACTTTCTAGTTTCTTTTAGTTTTATGGACGTGTCGTTTTTTATGTTATCTTTTGTCACTATGGAAAATGTCAAGTGAATCAGAGGTGTTCATTGGGTACATAGACGGTGCTATCCGACACACTCTGAGGCTTGCCTCCACATCTTGGGTAATTTTTACACCTCGAGGCCAGTTAATATCTTCCGAAGGTATATGCTTGGGAGACACCACAAACAATGTCGTTGAATATAGTGTAGTTATTGATTTTCTTTGTGACACCCTATCATTTGGTATTTCTCATCTCCAAGTCTATTTATACGCTCAGCTGGTTGTGTCTCAGTTAAATAGAGTCTACTGTGTTCATGATTCGACTTTACATCGACGATTCCTTAGGGTACGTCTCTTAGAACGAATCTTTGATTATATTACATATTTTCATGTTCCTAGGAGATTAAACCAAGTTACAGATACTCTAGCTAATCAAATTTTAGACTGGCATCTCGCACACATATAAAAAGACATACACATAAACATGTAAATACATTTTTAAAGGCAAATGTGATCCATAAGACACAAAAAGAAATAAAAATCCATATATAATATCATAAGCACCAGAGTACATAGGTGGACGCAAGCTCCTCAAAAATATGACCAGTAATGAGTCATGGGGCTTATTCCCTCAAAAAATATATGCAAGTAGTGCTCTCGGTACGTGAAAATTCTAGACTAACTAAGGTCAGGGCTTGTGGGCTCTGTTGTAATGATCAACAACATTTTCCAAACGCTGAAACAGACGGACCCACATCTGTGGAGCCCCCACTACATGAGGCTGCATAGATGGTGGCAGATCCTCAATCTTTGCCATAGGGACTGTGCGGGTGAGCGAGGTAAAGTTTCTCTCAACTTGTCTCAAAACCCTCTCAGCTTCACCGACTAGAAGCTCTCCTGCTACTGTTGGTCCCCCTGTGGTGGCAGGTGCGGCCTCAGGCCGAGGACGATGCCTGTTCCTCGCATAATCCGCAAGTCGCACTGGTCCCACATCTACACATAATAGACACATATCTATCAGATACTCTGGTATAACAAAAATTGTTATATATAAAAAAGAACATAAAAATTACATATGTTTCACAAAAAAAAAAAATGATACAAACTTATCCATCTCTCCTCGCTCCTCGCCAGGAGGTACCGGTATCTCAGGGTCTCTCGAGAAATCAATCCTAGAATAAGGGTAATCCTCTATGATTGGGATCTTTCACGACAACCAAACAAAGAAGTCATCATCAAATGACTCATTGGTCCTTCCACCACCCTGTCGTGGCAGTAACACTGCCCATATGCAAACCGCAGGAAGAGAGGCCTAATGTTCTCGTACCACCACTCGAGGAATGAAACTAGGAACTCTTTCAAAGAAGAAATAGCATAGAATCATCCCGAACCTAAAGTTCTTCTGCATCCACAACCGAAAATCTATCAGTTGCCTCTTCATACAATCCAGCAGTGTAGTGATCCAGTCAAATATCTATGCATTTAAGCATTGGATTACACAGTTCATCTGTGCATGGGACGCCTGGTGTAGAGCCACAGAACCAGTCATCCGCCCAATAAGTAACACAATCGCTTGCAGTGATAAATCAATGATCTTTCTTATTGGCACTTGAGAGCTCGATTTGTCTGTACCAGCCTCACAATAAATTCCTATCAACTCTAATATGTTATGAGGCCCCGAAGAAAATGTCTAGAAATTGACTAGTTCCCCTCTCCTACAGAGGCCAGTCAAAAAGTATGTATCCTCTATATTAGGCACCAGTGATTGCCCCTCTAACATAAAGGCCTCTGTGTCGGGATGCCAATAATCAACCAAGGCATTCAGTAGCCTAGGTTGTGCTCACATAAAAGGACATGGGAATAATTTTAGAAGCCCACATTTCATTAAGCCAACAACAACATTGGGGTCTTCCCCGACCAACGCACTAATCTCCTCGTGCTCCCTTTCCCTCCAGTGAACATACATCCTACAAAAAACCAAGTTCAGGAGGGTTAACCCTTGTTTTTTTTTTTTTAAATTCATTAAATAAAGGGTCCACACAGGTTGTAATGATGACAGTCACATGTACACGCGTGCATTTTTTCATCTGCCCAAGTGTACATGCGGCCTGTCATAAGACATCCTGCGTGGACCTAGGACCAACCTTTTGAGGGTGGACACCCCCCCAAAACTTGAAACTAAAAGCATAAATAAAGATTTAAATTGCAAGAGGAGAGAGTTTATACTTACTTGGTCTAAGCAGATGGTTGTTTCGTCCACCGAAGCTCCCATAATCAATTATTTTCACAAAGGGGCAATTTTTGGCTTTCAATCAATTTATGAATTAACAATGGTGATAATGAGCTGCAAGCTTCTATTTATAGAGTTTTTTGGCCCTTTTTTGTCAATTTTCGGACCCTTTTGTCATTTTTTCTAAACTGAAAATCATTTAAGATGGTTCGGGAGTTTTCTTTGGATGATCAAGGGATGTTTTCCTTTGGGTATTTGGAAAATTTTTGAGATTTGGGTGTTTGGACGATCCTTTGGTAAAAATTAATATTTTCCCAACTCGTTGCATTTAAGTCAGGATTCCACCCCCACTTTCTGCATCTCGTTGTCTTTTTCGCTTTGCCATAGGATCGATCCCACCGAGTTGTGACATAGAACCCTCATTATTGCTTTAGAAGTGTCGTAATTTGGTGGTAGAGCCTACCATAACATGGATTCCCTAGGTAGATCTGGGTTGCATGATGGTGTCCATACTATCACTAACGACTATAGGCTCGGGAGTCCTCCATAATTTTTCCTGATTATGAGTTTGAGCCTCATTTGCATGATTCCTTTTCAATCTTGAACTTACCCTCGGGACTCCCAAAAAACATAACGGGTCTTCTTTTAAGCCCTTTTCAGACCAATTAAACATGAAAATATTGTTGAGCGATATTGTGGCCTTTCACGCTCGTTAAACTGGAATTTGACGTCACGTCTATCCAGCGGTAGTTTACCCATTTTTCAATCCGAACGATCAACTATACGAACAAAGGTATACTCCAGAGGCTTCGGATCCCTAGAAGAGTATTCTCAGGTATAATTTTAACCTTTTTTCGAGCCCGAGGGACTAGATTTACGAAAAAGGAACCCCCACGGAGTCCATAGTTAAGCTCTTTTCAGACTCCCTAAAATTGAAAAGATTGTCGAGTGACCTTATTCTTTCACAATCGTAAAATTGGTCCAGAAGAGAATTCTTGACGGAGTCCATAGTTAATCTTTGTTCAGACTCCTTAAAAATGAAAAAATGGTCGAGCGATCTTGTGGCCTTTCACACTCGTTAAACTGAAATTTGAAGTCACGTCTTGTCGATGCTAGTTTACCCCTTTTTCAAACCGACTAGAATACCTTCAAAAGAGGTGCCCCATTGGAGTCTCCTTTTACGTTTTTTAGACTCTCTAAATATGAAAAACTGCCAATCTTACCTTCTCTGGGCTCGTTAAACTTACATCGAAGAACGTTATGATTGTGTGTTTTATTAATCGCATTTGCATACCCGCGTATTTGGACTAATGTCGGCTCCATGTTGCTCTCAATTGAACCATCTGAAGCATTCCTTGTACGCAATCCCTGTAGAACTTTTCCTCTGCGTCTTGACACCTTTGGCCTCTAGAGGATTTTTCCTAAGTGTCCTTACTTTCAGCATCATTCTTGTCCTTGTGCCTCAAACTTGTATGTTTGCAACACTCATCCCTCCTTTGTAACGTAGAATTGTTTTATTCTTTTTCCAAAATTATTGAAAAAGACAAAAAAAATCAAATATACCCCCAAAAGAGGAAGGGAAAAGTATTTTCTTTTTAGTGGCAACACAATGAGTCGCATGATCCAGATTATTTTCGGCATGAAATGAGAGTGGAGATATAATAAAGAAATGTACAAAGATATTGCAGATATTCAATAATATAAAAGAAATGTATCAGAGATGCAACCATAAACACAAATATACAGTAATACATGATTTATATTAATCAGAGAAATGTACAGAGACTGTAAAAATACAAAGTGAAAGACTCGCTAGAATGGTGGCATCTTATCTCTGAGAAGAGATGTGACGGCTACTCGCAATCGCAAGAAGATGATTACAATGAGGCTATGAAGGCCCTTTTACAATAAACAAGAATGACAAAAGTCCTAAACATCCAAAAACCTAACCCTAGGAGATGAACCACCAAAAGTCATGTGGGCCCCATTTGGGTGAGTACATCAACTTCCTGGGGTCGTAACTTTTGCATACGATCTCCGTTTTAGGCGTGTGATAGCTCGTTGGAAAGGTATCATCGAGGAGATTCATTTTAGGGGCTCAATCATGCCTTTGGCTATCATTGAGAACCTAGATATCGAAAAACCTTCATTTGGGCCCTCAAAATGGCCCCGAAAGTTAAAACTTGCTAAAAATAGCAAATTGCCAAAATTGTCAGAAAGTTGTTTTGAGCCATTTGGAAAAGGTGGGTGGCCACCGATATCCACCTGGATCAATCCTCCCTCCTTAGAAATCAATGGTCTCCATTTCGTTGAGTTCCCGGGGGAGAGGGAAAAGCATTTGTTGAATCTGCATCTTGGTGAGGTGCTTGTCTTGCTAGAGACATCGCACTGCTCAGTTTGTGGAAATCTGTCACGAACCTGTTGCGGTTGAGGCTGCTCAACAAGTTGAGATAAATGAGAGGACGATGTGCAGAAGGAATCTTTGCACTTTTTTGCAGCCTTGTCGACCTACTTCTGTTGGATAGAAGGTGCTTGGGGCAAGGCTATAGTGGTTGCAGTGTCCTTTTGTTCTCCTTTTGAACAGATTGTGAAGAAGCTGAATTTTGCAGTATGAGATACTACCTTGCGACACTTTTTAGGTTGAACAGTAGTCGGAACTACCTCTGGTATTCTATAGAGATGACCCCCCAAAGTAACAATGACACTACGGGGTTGAGACTCATAATCAGCATGGCGTCTCCACATATATGGTTGGCCTAAGAGCACATCACAGACATCGAGTGGGGAAACATCACATAATACCTCATCCTTGAAGGGTTGGATGTTGTATGATAATCGACACTGTTGGCTGACATGGAGATCTCTTCCTTGGCGAAGCCACCCAATGTTGTATGGCTGCGGGTGTGGTGTTGTTGACAATCCCAACTTTTTGACGACCTCTGCTGAGATGAGGTTCTTCTGGCTTCCGCTATCAACAATAAAATGCAACGGGGTCCCCTTCACCCACATCTGTGAATGAAAAAGGCGCTCCCCTTCTTCAGGATCTGTTGGTTCTTCTGGTTGTATTGTTACGGTCGCGACAATAGCAGTGGGGTCTATGACAATGATCTATCTTTTACCATTATTTTCAGAATCAGATTCTGAATCAAGGTTTGGCTCCTTGTCTTTGATCTCGACTACCAATGACTGTTTTGAGCGACATTCATCGGTGTTGTGCCAAGGGATTTTGTGGAACTCACACCATTTTCCGGTGTCCTTCTTTGTCTTCACGTGACCCTTCTTTTCTTGTGTCTTGGACTGGTTTTCGGGAGACTGTTTGTTCGAGCTGTCTTTGTCATACTTTGGTTGTTGCGGATTTGCAAACCTGAATTCCCGTTTGTTCTGGTGCTTAATTTTTTGCTCAATTTTAACAGCATATCGATAAGTAGCACCGAGTGATGAGATTTCTAGAAAATCCATTTCAATTTGGATGTATCTGTGTAGAGCCCCACAGTATTTCAAAACCAAATGTCGCTCGGAGTCTTTGATACCCAGCTTGGTGCACAAGCTATGGAAGTTATTGGTGAACTCTGAAACTGCTTGGCCCCTCTCTTACCGCAGTGTGGTCCATCTCATGTACTGGTCCTCATAGTTGCCAACAGGGTAATACTGTTCTTTTACCGCATCCACAAAAAAATCCCAAGTGGGATTAGCCCCATATATTCCAGACTCCTCTGTGGAAATTTGCTCCTAGTAAGTTTCCCACCAATGTTTGACACGAGGGAGAGATTTGAGGAGTGAAAAGGTGATATTTTCTTTGTCGGAAAAATTGTGAGCAGAGAAATAACCTTCTAGCAGATTTAACCATTTATCTAGGGCATCTGCATCTATTTGACCTTCAAATACGGGAATATCAAAATTAACCTGTACCTTGAAAGGCGAGGTGCCTACAAATTGGCTACTTGATGAAGATGCGCCTGATGCTATCTGTAGGCGTTGAAGGATGTGGGAAAAATTTTCCATCATTTCGTCCCTCTGTCGTGTGAGAGCTTTCTCAAGCAACAAACTGATAGGATCGTCTGCTCCATCATTTTTATTTTATTCCACCATTGAGGGTTTTTTAGGTGTGCGAGAGCAATTGTCCTCAAGAGAGACAAGCTCGAGACCCAACTTGTTATACCTGGACCTCATCGGGGACATGCATTGAAAAAACGATCAAGAGCAGCCTGCTCTGATACCATTGATCTGGATTATTTTCGACACAAAATGAGAGCGGAGATATAATAAAGAAATGTACAGTGATATTGCAAATATTCAATAATATAACAGAAATGTATCAGAGATGCAACCATAAACACGGATATACAGTAATACACAATTTCTATT
>ML804760.1:180775-204645 GCA_009831015.1 Picea engelmannii
TGTGGGCCCCGTTTGGGTAAGTGAGTACATCAACTTCCCGGGGTCGTAACTTTTGCATACGATCTCCGTTTTAGGCGTGTGATAGCTAGTTGGAAAGGTATCGTCAAGGAGATTCATTTTGGGGGCTCAAATATGCCTTCGTCTATCATTGAGAACCTCGATATCTAAAAACCTTCATTTGGGCCCTCAAAATGGCCCTGGAAGTTAAAACCTGCTAAAAATAGTAAATTGCCAA
The DNA here is from genome assembly GCA_009831015.1 of Picea engelmannii. NCBI lineage: Eukaryota > Viridiplantae > Streptophyta > Pinopsida > Pinales > Pinaceae > Picea > Picea engelmannii. The sequence continues at coordinate 181,011 of ML804760.1, forward strand.
AATTGCCAGAAAGTTGTTTTGAGACATTTGGAAAAGGTGGGTGGCCATCGATATCCACCTGGATCATTTCCCTTGGATAAATCACATTTGTCCATTTTTTCATCAAACCCTAGGATTTAATATGACCTTAGAAAGTTGTTCTCGCTACATAGAGCTATGTCCTCCTCCATTTGGTTATTCTTCCAAACATATGGAGAGTTTGTGTTGCCTCCTGCCTTGTAAACTTATTTTAATGCAATCCTGCTTGAGTCTCATCATTTGTTGTGCTATTGTCCAAGGGAAGTTTTTACCAAGCCTGAGTTGGCCCCTCTGTTGTTTGTCTCTTGCCCTCATGCCCGGCCAACCCGAACGTCCAATCAAGTCTTTGCTTGAAATCAGTGAAGCCTTCAGTATGATCATCAATATTCTCTAGTCCATGACCGACGAGCCGTCGAAGACCTCTGGGTAGTGAAGTTGTACACTCGTATTACACTCCTACCCAAGTTTTGAAGATTTTGAAGTTGTTTCTCGAGCTTTGAAGACCTCATCTCCAACCATCAAGCCTTATCAGATTCTAGAAGATGGATACTCTACATGTATATCTTTTTGATTTCGAGATGTAGCTTCGTTGTGTATTGTTCACGGCTACACTTTATATAGTTATATGACATGGATCTACAATGTATTTGATTGATAGCCATGATTTTATTTTATCCCAAGCATGGGTATGCCCACCTCGGTGAGACAATTATTATTTTGTAGATGACACCTCACGATTTCTGGTCCCTGGGCTCACTTGTTCGACACATCGGTGAATATTGTTAATGTATTCCGACCATCAGATGCTCTTCTGACCTCACACATTAAGGGGCATCTATTATAACCCTAATTTTCACCAGGCATGCTTACCTGGCATCAGGCCATCTCAAATTCCTTCTTTGCCAAAACACTGCTGAACAACTCTTCTTAAAAACCCCTTTTATAAAGGCCCACACACCCTACTCCATTACTGCACGCGTGTACATGCTAGCTGACCCAATACAGCCCGCGTGTACCTACAAAAGAACGAAAAAAGGAAAGTTGTTGATGGAACACATAACTTTGGGTAAGTTAACTAAACCTTTCGGCCATGCATGGTCGGACATTCGACCAAATACCTAGCTCCTTCTAACCTATAAAAGAAGGGTTAGGGGTCCCATTTGGAGGAGGAGAATCATAGTAAAGAAACTATACCCGATTGATCATTCCCTTTGTCCCAGCCTTTAGCCATCCTTGTGCAAAGAGAAGTATAGCGCAAAGCAGTTGGAAGACAGTGGAAGAAGAGCCCAGGACCAGGATCGAGGAGCAGTAGCCAACTTTATCATTGTAAGGTATCATTGTGAAGTTAATAAAAGAGTTGTTTTTCCTGTCCTGCCATATGAGATTGTCATTATTGGAATATTGATTGTATGATTGATTAAATCTCTAACCCGTTAATTCATAGATCAAATGCATGTGGAGTTCTTTGTTTGTCTTTAATGAATGCAGGTCAGCATTGGGAGGAGAGTTGCAGTCAAAGAACGACCAAGCGCGAAAAGGGATCAACATCAAACAAGAAGAATAAGGTACTTCAACTTAATCTCTTGACCCTTGTATTTACATATGAGTAATGGGGGTCTAGGCATGGGATGATGGTAAAAAGTAAGAATCTTTAGGTCATTTATGCATGTATGATAAAACCCTTAGTGCTAGTCTGTAGGAGGGATTTCCCACCCACAACAGACACTTCTAAAAAAACAAAGATGGTTTTGTGTCGCACTTTGGTGGGATCGATCCTATGGCAAAGAGAAAAATACAACAAGATGCAGAAAGTGGAGGTGGAATCCTAACTTATATGCAAAAAGTTGGAAAAAATGACTTTTACCAAAGGATTTTTAAAAGTGACCTATCTCCTAAAAAAGTTACCAAACCAAAAGACAAAGTGCATCGTAACATCCAATAAGAAACTCAAGAACTGAATTAGATGATTTTCAAGCCAGAGAAAATGACAAAAGGGTTCAAAAAAGTGGCAAAAAGGGCCAAAGAAGTCTATAAATAGAACCTGACAACTCATTTTCACCATAGCAATTTGAAAATTAACCAAAAGGCAAAAAATACCCCTTTTCTAAAAGAGTTGATTCTGGAAGCTTCAGAGGACAAAACGAACTTCTGCTCAGACCAAGTAAGTATAAACTCATCCCTCTTACATTTCAATACTTCAATTATGTATAGTTTTTAGTTTTTTTGGGGGTGTGCGCTCTTAAAAAGGGCGTTCCTACGTGTACATGAGTTGTCTAAGGACAACCCGCATATGTATGTAGGAAGAGAATAGTCTGCCAGTGTACATATGGGAATGTGTCCAAGATAGCCCGCGTACACCCTCAAAAGTGTGGAAAAAAATTAAAATGCAAGAGCTAACTCCCCTTTGAATTGTCTTGGAGTAGGATGTATGTCCGTTGTGTTATCACCATAACAATTTTTAGATAGGATCCAAGTCGCGGAAATTTAGTGAAGAGCTACATCGCTATGGAATCATGATAGTTTGGGGGATAAGGTCACATATGGATGCATATGGAAAAATATGGCAGAGGCGCGAAAGGTAGGACCTAAAAAACCGTAGATTTTGAAATGGCCCAGATCAATGGCCAAGACCCATATCGAGCGGCGAAATAGCACAAAGTTTAATTATGCGAAGGCGGGCCAGGGAAAACTACCATGGTTTCATTCGTGGATGCGTGGCACCCTCAGAGGCACATCGGGGCGAAAAGAAGTTTGGATTAAACCACTCCAACCCAATCCTGATGTAATAAATGCACCACTTATCATATGTTTAATGTGCAACATTTTTCTAGGAGTGCATTGCAAAAACAATTGTGGAATTTCTAATAAATGAAATTCCTCCTCATGGTGAAAAGGTTTTATAGAGGTAAGATTTAAGAAATTAATGTTTATTTCCATGAAAAAGATTTAAATGGGAAGATGCACGTGAATTCTTTATCCAAATATTTACAGAAGTAAAAAAAGAAGATAAAAGGTATTTTACCAAAGACGGTAAACTAGAAAAAACACACAGTAAAGGTTTTTTCACAATGAAACGGTAAATTGGAAAAACATAACACAATAAATGTTTTTCACAGGGAAATAGTAACAATAAAAAAAATTTACAGTAAAATGGTGAATTGGGCAAAACAAGAACATGGTTTTAAAAACCATGGGCATGAATTAAATTATGGAAATTTAATTCTACAAGATAAAAAAATAATTGGGAATTATTTTATTCAAATATTTTATTCCCAAATATTTAATGAGAATATGGATAAACATAATTAAATTTGAAAGGGTATAAGTGACATTTCAAAGATAACGTGGTAGAGGAAGGAGCTGGAGCGTCAGAGGAATCTGCAGGGATCATGAAACATTTTTTTTTTAAACTGTCATTTGTAATCATTGTAGAAGATGTAATGTTTCATTTCAGTTATTGTAACTGGTTTCACACTGAAGGAACTCGAATTGTATAAGTATTAGAGGTTATGAGTGTATTAATGGCAGGCAGAAGTGCAAGGGCACAGTTCTGGTTGTTCTGAACTTCATTGTAATTTTCTGGGGCTGAATTGAATACATATGCAACAGCTTTGAAGTCTCTATGAAAAGATTCTAATGGTGGTGATATGAGTTTTTGTCTTCACTCATTGTACGTGTTTCCTGTGATATTTTATTCCATATACATTTTTCTTTTGTTTAAATTGAAGATTTAAAGGCCCATAATTCATCATTTGATGCTCTTGGCTTAAGCAATTTAAACTGTGTATGTTTCTTCTTAGCTAATTCAGAATTCATTCTTGTAATGATTTGATGCAGTTATCTGTTTCTCTTTCCTCTTACCACTCTAATTAAATTCAAGTTATAAATCAGATTCATTGCCTCATTTAGCCTTTATCCTCTGGAGAGTTCTACAGGCCAGTCAATGTTTTCATTCAATTTAAAAATTTTGACTCCATAGACCAAAGTGTTCCTCCCCTTCCTTGCCAACAACTTTATTAAAAACCCCCAAAACAAACCAAATCTAGCCACCTATTTCCAAAGAAACATCAAGTGACAGGAGAGAGCCCTCTTTGAGTTGAGTAGGCTAGTGCTTCAGCTCTAAAGTAGGTTGAAATAGTTACCTCTGTCGTGTGTCTATCATCCAGACAAAATTTACAAAGTGCTAACACGTTAGAGGGAGAGGGAACAAGAGGAATTCAATATCTTGGTTAATGAAGACCCTTCTTCTATCGCCGCATTGAAACAATATGGGTTATGGAAGTTCTACTGGTGTCCATTCATGAGGGCACAACCCAGACTACTAAATTCCCTAGTGTATTATTGGCACCCTTACGTAGAGGCGTTCATACTTGAGGGGAAGTCGTTGACTCCAACGACTGAGGACATATATTTCTTGATTGGCCTCTCGAGGAAAGGGGAACCAGTCAACCTGCATACATTTCCCCCTGGGCCCTTCAACATCATTGACTACATCGGGATGCATTGCGAGGTAGGCATTGAGAAAGTAGGTTCTCAGGTGCCCATCCACAATATCACCAACTTATCACTGAAGGTGATCATTTTTCTTATTGGGTGGATAATTGGATACACAACCCTACACCAGGCTTCTCGGGCACACATGTATTGTGAAATGAAGTGCCTAGATGCACGAATATTTGATTGGAGCACGAACATGATTAACTGCATGAAGAGGCAGCTCACAGAGTGTCGAGAGCGTAGTAACAAGAACTTCGGGTTTTGTACCATTTTGTGCTTGTTCTTCTTTGAGAGGGTACCCAGTCTAAGTCCAAGAGAGACGGTATGGGGGCATGCGACCACCTTCCCAGTGGTACGTAGATGGGAAACATTGTTTCCACGACAGGGGGGAGGAAGGACCATAGAGGCCTTCAATGACAAGTTCTTCAACTGGTGGGTACGACAGATTCTAGTGACAGAGGACTACCCCTATGCTGGAATCAAATTTTCCATAGATCTAGACATGCCCGTACCTCCTGGAGAGGAGCGAGGAGAGATAGGTACATGTGTTTTAAAGTTATTTAACTTTTAATTCTTTTATATATATCATTTTTTTTATATGCATCAAAGTATTGACAACTATGTATCTTTTATGTATAGACATGGGACCAGTGCGCCCGACAAACTTATCGAGGAATAGGTGACATCATCAACCAGAGGCAGAACCAGCAGCCGCAGGGGGACCTCCAGTCGGAGAGGCTGAGAGATTTTTGAGACGGGTGGAGTAGAACCTCACCGTGCTCACTCGTGCAATTCCCATGGCCAAGATCGAGGATCTCCCACCATCCATGCAACCTCATGTAGTTGGGGTGCCACAGACTTGGGTTCAAGTCTTCCGACATTTGGAAAACGTCGTTGTTCACTACAACAAGGCCAATAGGCCCCAAGCTTATATGGGATGGACTCTTTATGTGCCATGGACACTCTTTTTGTATATTTTTTAGGGCATAGGCCCCATGATGTATACCGAATTATTATTTTTGAGGCATTCGTGCCCACCTATGTACGCTGATAGTTTTTGAGATATATATATATATATATATATATATATATATATATATATTTACATATTTTATGTCTTATGGATCACATTTCTTTACAAATGTATGTACATGTGTATGTGTGTGCTTCTTTTTATGTGTGTGAAACATGCCAATATAATACGTGATTACCTAGAGTATCTATTATTTGATTTAATATCCTAGGAACATGCATATGCTTAATGTAATCAAAGAAAAGTTCTAAGAGACGTACCCTAAGTAAACATCGGTGTAAAGTAGGATCATAAACATGGTAAATTCCATTTAAATGGGACACAACCAACTGAGCATCTAAGTAGACCTGGAGGTGAGCGATACCATGCGACAAAGAATCACGGATCAACTCTATCACTGCATTGTACTCGATGAAATTGTTTGTGGCATCACCTAGACAGATACCTCCGGAAGATAGAAACTGGCCTTGAGGCGTGAAAATCACCCAAGCTGCAGAAGCAAGCCTCCGAGTGTGTCGGCTAGCACCATATGTGAACCCAAAGAACACCTCTGATTCACTTGACATATGACAGTGAAAAATATGACATAAATAACGACACGTCCATAAAATAAAAAGACAAAACTAACTATACATATGTACAAGAAGTCACCCAGGAAACCAACCTATGAGTAATACTTCTTTAGGTAGAGCCCATTTCTAGGCTTTGCCAAAACATTTCCCTCAAAGTCAACCAGATGATAAGCGCCCTTCTTTAAGACCTCTTTCACAATGAAAGGTTTGAACCACATGGGTTTGAACTTGCCTTCCCCCAGGGGATCCTTATCTTGGTTGTAGACCAGGACAAGGTCGCCTTCGGAGAAAATTCGAGGACGAACGAATTGATCATATTGACACTTGAATCGTTTCTTGCAAGCCTTGTTGGTCAAGGCTGCATCACGACGTTGCTCATTGAGCTGCTCGAGATATAATAGGCGTTCCTTAAGTGGTGAAGTGTCTAGAAATAACTCTATTTCCAAATTTAAAGACGAGATTTGACACTCTATTGGAAAGACTGCTTCTAGCTGGTAAACAAGTTGAAAAGGTGAGAAACCGCTGGCAGTATTTACAGACGTTCGATAGGCCCATAAAGTCGAGTACAACATCGAATGCCAATTTGACTTCACAGAATTGATCATTCATTGTAGAATAGTCTTAAGGGACTTATTCACAGCCTCCACTTGACCATTCTCTTGTGGGTAGTAGGGTGATGAATGTTCTTTCCTTAACCCAAGATTTGATGTTAACTCAAACATCATTTTTTTTTGGAAGTGACTTCCATGGTCAGTGACAATCTCCTTCGAGATGCCAAACCTTGCTATAATCTGGTTAAAAATGAAGAGAGTCATTTTTTTGCCATCATTGTTAAACATTGGCATAGCCTCGACCCACTTTGTGAAGTAGTCTACTGCTACGATGATATAATGATGCCCCCTAGATAAAGTCGGGTGGCATGTAGTAAAATCAATCCCCCACTTGGTGAAGGGACCAAAAACAATGACAGGAAACATGGGAGAAGGATGTGCCCTCATCTTCCGAGAGAATATCTGACATGGGTGGCACCTCTTGACCGACTCAACACAATCTTTGATTAACGTAGGCCAAAAGTAACTGAATCATAGAATCTTTTGGGTTGTTTCCAACCCAGACAAATGACCACCACATTCTTCAATGTGGCAGTCATTAAGAATGAGTTCCGCTTCTTCATGGATAAGGCACCTACGAAGAATACAATATACACCTAGATGATACAAAGTGTCATCGAGTATGAGATAGTTTCGTGCCTGATGGTGAATTCGTCGACGCTCATCACGAGAAGAAGAAGTAGGGCACTTCGAAGTTAGGAGATAGAGTAGTATATATTCATACAAGGGGTCTGAAGATGGGATCAGAAAAAAGATCTCCTTTAATAGGATATTCTTCGAGGGTATCATCACCAGATTCAACCAAAAGTTTTGAAATAAGTTCTGCAAAGACCAGTGAATTTTTGGATTTTGTAGAAACAAAATCCAAGGCAAATTTCCGGAGGATAACAATCCATCTACTGATCTTGCTTCCAATGACTCGTCATGTCAACACATATTGAAACAGATTCACGATGGCAATGACAGTGGTCTTGTGAAGTAGGATATAATGACGGAACCGCTGGACATCATGCACTGCTACCAACATGAGCTTCTCAACATGGGAATAGTTAAGTTCCATCCCAACCAAGCCTCAACTCAGGTAATAAATCACATTCTCTTCGAGCAAATTTTCCTCTTGAACCAAGACCATGCCGATGGTCGATTCTGCGGCGACCGAGTATAATAAGAAATCTTTGTTATAATTGGGAGGCTGGAGCAGAGGGGCAGATGTGAGGGCGTGTTTCAATGCTTTAAAATAGTGTTGAGCGGCTTCGTCCCAATAGAAAGGGACTCCCTTCTTCAATAAACACATGAACCCTTTAGTGATATCGACATAGTTTGCGATAAAACACTGAAGAAAGTTCGCCTTCCCCTGTAAGATTTGAAGCTAGGGAACTATGCACGGGGGAGGCAAATAAACTATTGCCTCAACCTTAAGAGGATCGACCATGATCCCTATTGTCGAAAATATGAAACCTAAAAGATGACCCAACGTCACGCAGAAACTGCATTTGTTAGGATTCAAGCAAATCCGATAGTAGCAACATCGTTTGAATATTAGTTGGAGGTGTGCGGGATTATCAACTCTCTTACGATATTGTGATGCTAGATCATCGAGATAATCCTCGACTATATGTATAAGTTCGTGGAAAGAAAAAGACATGGCCCGCTGAAATGTGGCTCCAGCATTCTTCAGGCCAAAAGGCATCTTATGATAAGAAAATGTGCCCCACAGAAAGATAAAAGTTGTTTTATGTTGGTCCTCGGGTTTTAACTGAATCTGGTTATATCTCTAAAAACCTTACATGAAAGAAAAGACCTCATAGCCTGCGCATTCATCGACAATCTGATCAATGAATGGGGTGGGGAAATTATCCTTTGGACAGGCCTTATTCAATTCATGGAAGTCCATGCACACATGAATCGTACCCTGTTTTTTGTTGACCAGAATGGGATTTGACACCCATTGTGTCAATTTCATGAGGTATATAAAACTGGCTTTAAGAAATTTATCTACTTCAACCTTAATAGCTTCTGCTTTCCAAGGATTCATTAGACGAAGATTATGTCAGATCGTCTTGGTGTCAAGGTAAGTCGTTATCTCATGTTTGATGATTCTTGGATCAATGCTTGACATTTCCTCGTAATACCAGGAAAAAACGTCGCAGAATTCCTTAAATAAGTTTGTATAGATTTGAATCTCCTTAGGGGAGTAGTCCACTCTGACGAAAAGATTCTCTATGACGCCAGAGGTTCTGGAGATATCTATAGGTATCGTTTCAATGATACTTTCCATATTACCCTCGGCGTAAACTGTGTGCATAGCTAGAGGATTAACAGGACAAGACCTGTCTCCAGTCACAGTCAACATGAATTCACCTTCCTCTATTCTCCTTAAATCTAGGAGGAAATATGATCTATGATGGATATTATCCCAGGGTCTGTCTGGACCAATCAATGCCTCAAGAATCGCCTCATCTGAGGGCAAGGCCAGGTCTAAAGAATCAGTATTGTAAAGGGAACCGTGAGCCCAAATAGGCTCGAGAACTAGATCTAACTCCTGTGCAGGAGTCAAATCAGGGTCGGTCGAAGCTTGCTGGATAATACTGTATGCAAATTCTGTCGCGGACAAGGGCATAGCCATGCCAAGATTCCCTGTCCCTTCCATCAAGGTCGATGGGGAAGGAAGAGTCCATATCTCATGAAAGTAAGTTGTTCAGAACGTCGACACTTGAAAAATTTCATCCCTAGGTTGGTCGTGGGAAACCAATATAAACTTGACATCACCAGAAGGAGGCGAGTAATCGAAAGTACCCATCAACGGTGGGCACAAACCAACCCCCATGTTGACGATGTCGGGTTGAGGGTTATCAATCATTCGGACTGTGGATGCCTTCAATGAAGGGTCAGGCCTGGAGACGGACAACTGATCAATGGTTACAATTCGGCCCTCATGTGGAAACAACAAGACCCAAAAAACTGTGGCAACCACTGCATGCATTGCATAAGTCCAAATCCTTCCTAACAAAAGTTTGTAGTCGAGAGGCGCATCGACCACTTCAAATTCAATGCACACGGTCTTCCCTCCTAACTACATAGGGAAAGAAGGGATGATTCCATGTGGTCTGAAAGAATGATCGTCGAAAGAAGTCAGCAGAGTAGGTGATGGAGACAAAACGGGTTGGCTAATGTCCTTCCAACATGCCAACGACATCACGCAAGTTGAGGCACCCTCATCAACCATCGTACATAATATATTCCGAGTAAAATATTTCGTGGGGTGAACCACTACTATCTGAAACACAATGTGGTAAGGGAGATGAGGTTTCAAGTCGGTCATATCAAGCATGATCATTCCCAGATTACAAGTCTCGATAGATCCCAAGGCAGATAACAAATATTTTCTCTATGAAGGGTAGCTCTTGAAAACCTCCAAAGAAGACATCGTGCAAGGGGTTTGTGACAAGTCCTCCACCAAAGAGTAATTATGGGCAGCCCTCAGGTTGTTGGTTGGCCTTCAAGTTCATCGACTTCACACTGGGTACGTCCGACATTTGGGTAGGGGGAACTGGAAAACTAGAGGTCTGGTTGGCCTCTATCTACTACATGGACAATTAATGCAATTGATTTGACAACTGATCAATGGAATTTTCTTGCGTTGAACCAACTATACCATTGACATGTGGTCCAGACTTTTGTTTGGCCTTGTCAAGGATGGACCATGTCGCGTCTGGAAAAATCTCATAGAGTAAGCCAAATTGAGAGTATATCAGTTCAAGATGTTTCCCTCTCTTTATCACCTCCTCCTTTGAAAACACTCCCGAAGTTGCAATGTCCTTGGATAACTGAGGTACCAAAGACTTCATGAACCACTCCAGTGGGAAATTCGGTGGTACCTATACCTTGATCAAACTCTTTAGACGCCTCCATTCTCGGATGTGATTCAAGATATGATCGGCCTTAGTCTGCTCAAAGTTGGCCAGCCATTCAGTGCTGACATCGTATATCACGGGTAGTTGGAAATGGTTCAGGAAAACCATTGCCAAATAACTAAAGTAAGAATATATTGAGCGGTCGAGCTCGATGTACCATTTCGCGGCACCCTCGATAAGAGTGCATTGAAACAGGGGCAATTGTATGGAGTCATCTTGCAACGATTTTGACGAGCACCATAGGTGGAAGGTTGTCTCGCGATCACCTGGGTCTTTTTCGAGCTTTCCTTCGAACTTCTGGATATCTGAGGGCAACTTGGTCGGCATTGGGGGCCAACACGGATCATGAAAAATCGGGTCCTTAATAAACCTTGACAAGTTTGGCAAGTGTAATGTTTATAGAAATGGTAGTTTGGGATGGGTACTATGTATAGGAAAAAGGGATCTTGGAGTTTTACTTGCACCATGTTGCCAGGAAAAGTTGGGTTGTTGGACATGGTTTTGGTAGACACCATGGCCTTGACCAACGTACAAAAACTACATTTTTTGGGACATCATCGATTGATTCCTGTAATTGGACGTCGACGGTTGGGCAGGGATTGCTCCCTGCGTTGTGTTCCAAATATTCTGGAAAGGGTTTCCCCCTGTCGATATGACATGCATAGATATTGAGCCTTGCACGGGGTTACATTGACCATGGAAGGGGTTGTCCCCAGTCGGTATCCCTGATGAGGGATCTGATCCCTGCCAAGGATTCCAACATCCTTGTGAGATGAAAACTCTTGTACTTGTCCCCTGTGTAGGAATAGTACCCTGCACAAGATTCTATTGTCCAAAACTAGGGTTTCCTCCGACTAAGACGACAGCTGAAAAAAAAGATTTATTACCAAACGCGTTGAACAAAGAGAATGACATTGAACCCACTGGTGTGGTGTAAGAAGAAGGTCCTAGACTGCTTGCTCCAAACAAGTTGTATTTCATGTTTGACCTGACGGTTGGCTAGAAAGCATCGTCGAGCGAGGGGGACAACGAAGGTATATGACCCCCATCGTAAGGGATAGCATTATAGGAGGATGAGGTGCCTCCCATGGACCCTTGCAAGGGAGTGTTTGAGCTCCTTGCCCCCATACCCATGGTCTGCAGGGTGGAGTAGGTAAGGAAAGAGTTCGTATCAAATCCGAGAATCCCATATGAAAATGGAGGGCCTGTCGCACTCTGTGTGAATGGAGCAGTGGTCGTCACTGCTGATGGAATCAGACCACTGCCTGAAGTAGAGGGGGTAGAGACCACTATGGTCTGAAATAGAGAAGGTGGGTTAGGAGGAGAAATACCCCCTGTGGTGGAATTCGTTAAGGGAGTGTGAGAACTCCTAGGTGAAGTAACAACATTTGCTTCCACAGTTTCTTGTAAGACTATCTGATGCTCGTAAGGTGTTACCCTTGGAGGGACAACTTGTACCAATATTGGTGCCAAAAAGTCAGTGATCAGAGGGTTAACCCGCCCGAGATCTTCCACTCCAAGGTCAGAAACAATGGGTTCCTCCGGATTCAAGTAATCTCCTCTCAGAGCTGGCTCGGGCACAATCTCATGCAGCCTGATCGCTTCAAATGACCCTTGTTGGTCAAGTCTTCATTGTAACGGTGGCGGTGGTGGCTCTAATGTAACCGGTAGCAGGCCCTGAAGCCTTTGCGACTGACGAAGCTCTTGATCTTCCATTTTGTGAAAATATCAACGACACAGTAAGGCTTTAACTAATGTTTAAAACCAAGCACACACTAGAAAATTTCCTACAAGATAAACCAAGCAAACCACTATCTAGTTGGAAGAACAGTTACGCCAGCCAACATTAGAGCAACTTATCAGTGGAAGTGCAACTTGAATACGAAAGCACCCTCCAGGTATACTCTGCAAAGTGTGGCCCAACATATGCCCTAGGTACCATGGTATACCCCCGCATTCACATGTGTAACTCCCTAGAATCAAGGAAACTAAGTTTCTAGCTTGCGAACAGTCACCAGGCAGGTACAATCGACAGTCAGTTGGACCACAATGAGTAGGATAACAAGTCTGAAACCTACCAAGGGTATCGAAAGCAAGTGGTTAGGAAGACAACTGAGGATATCAAATGGATTTGAGGTCCACAAAGCTCCATAGGAAAATGCAAGCAATAGTATCCCAAGACAGATCTTCAATATGTGTTCCCCACTACTCTTGGTCCTAATTTGGAGGGGTTATCTCTGCTACCTTTCCTCACGTGGCCTCGTGTTTATCCCCTATGTTAGAGGGGGGTCCCGGATAAATTTCACGTCACTGGACTTTTACACTCCCTAGCTCTGACTCCAATGTTTGTTTACAATCCTTGAAGAGTTTCCTCTCCAACCTAATTCAAGGCTCTAGCCCTAAACTAGTTGATTGACCCTACAAGCGTAAAATTCTAATTAATTTTAATTTTAGCGTTCATTTTAAATGTCTTGTTTTAACTCAAAGGATATGGCAGTGAAACTAGTGATGTGTATGATAGACGAAAGAGGAGAAAATAAACGAAAAATCTGAAAGCAAAATTACTTCTAGAAAAATAAAGATTTTCAACTAGCTCTTTGTAACCAACTTTTCATAACTAACTATTTTCACTTTCTTTAAAAAGAAGACTTAAAATCAAATTTCACTCGACGACGAGCTACTTAAGTTATAAGAAATCAGTAAAGAACTTAAAAATTGAACTATTTTTCCTTTCAAGTAAAATAACTACCCTAACTACTTTACCAAACTAAGAAATGAAAAATCTTTTCTTTTTTGGAAATGCTTTAAACAAGAAAAACTTGAAATAAAACTTTGTTCTCTTTTCTTTAAAGAAAATGAAAGGGGGAAAAGAAAAAACAAGACAAGACTGAAACCAACCTATGGCCTACTGCGGATCACAAGGAGTCACTAGAGACACCAAACAAGTTGATCAACAAACTCACAGACTCGCCTAAAACCCTTTCAAAATTAAACACAAGAAATATTTAAAAATATAATCAAACTAACATCTAACCCAATCTATGATTATAAAACTAGAGACACTTAACTCAGTCAAGAAAACCTAATAAGTAAAACCTCAATCAAGGAAGAGGTTGATTGCCTCTTCTTAAAAACCGTTTCTTGACACAGGCACACTACTGATGCTTAAGCAACCTGTGTATGTACGCGGGTTGTCTATAAATCATGGCCTGTATGTACGTGTGTTGTCCCACAACAGGGCGCATACACCTCTTTAATTTCTCAAAAAAAGAAATAAACAGATAGACTAACAGGGTAGGGAGAACTGGTATGGCACCAACAGGTGACTAGAATCCCTTAAAAGACTCAACAAAAACTCAAAAGGTATAAAACCAATCAACCACCTAAAAAATACCCTAAAACCCTAGAGGCTTCCCCAGTATGGTCGCCAGTTATGCTAGCGAGAAAAACCCCCCTATGGCTACAACAGGGTTTACAATGTAGGCAAATCAATAACCGTTTAAAAGTCTCCTACTTCTCTAACTACCCCAAACATACCCCAGACTTATGAAAGAAAAGAAAAATGAGAAGGATCGGGTAACTGTACCTCTACTCCACGTCTGATGATGATCCTCTCGCGCTCGATAGCTTCGATGACTGCAAACCTCTTCCCAAGGCTGGCCTGCATTCAAAGATAGAAAAACAGAAAGCTAAAAGAATGTATTTCATAAATAAATAAGGGTTAGATGTTATAATAAAAACATAAATCAAATGAAAACATTCGACACATCATGTTTTGGGACAGGAAAAATACTTCTTTTATTGATAATACAATGATCACTTACAACCAAAGTCGGCTACTTCTCCATGAACCTGGTTTGGGCTCCTCTTCATGAAGATCCAAGTGCACCTTTGTATGTCTTCTCCTCTCAACCTTCTTCTTGGGAATTATAATGGGTTTATGATGGAGGAAGGAAGGCAAATTGGGGAATTCTAAGGCAATTCTCACAAAAGGGCTGCAAATGCTTGGGGCGAGGAGGGGATGTGAAAAGGGAAAAGTTTCACTGTTATTATGTCTATATGTGGAATGAGATGCCAACACCTCCTTTTATATGGGAAAAGGATGGTTATTCAGTTGGGTGATGGGATATAGGCAGTGGATTAGTTGGGAAACTACCCAATAGCCCGTAATCTCAATGAATTCCTTGTGGCTATTTATGTTTTACAAATTTTGCAAGTATGTGTGGGTTGTAGTGGTGCAATATGTGTACGTACATGGGTTGTAGTGGTGCAACAAGCGTATGTACACAGGAAGTAGTGGAGCAAGGCATGTACATCTTCAAAAAATGGGTTTTTTATAAGAGCAACTCAGTAATATCTTGGTAAAAAATGCAAGTAAGAGGGCCAAATGTCAGGTATGCATATGTAGAGAAATTTAGGGTTATAACAATAGCCACTAGATATTGATATGGTAGCCTAAGATCATTTGTAGGGTACTCATTGAAGTCCTTGTTTTGAAATGTTTACCAAGTTTGTACTAGTTCTTTAAGATATCCCTAGGACTGTGAGGAAAATTATTCACCAATTCGTCATCCAAGATCTTTTTTCCCTCTACTAAATGATAGAAGGCAATGATTGCCAAAGGTTGGAAAGAACCCATTGGCTTGCCTTTTGCATCAATTATATATCTTCTCTCCAAATCATCCTTCTTTAGTATCCATGAGATAGCTTCTGCATAAGGGAACATTACTGCATGAGCTGCCACCTTATATATCTTAGATTTGTTGATGGCCCTGTATACCTCAAGATCAAGATCATATTTTGGAAGTTGGGGGAAGGTTTTATTATTCAACATTTGGTAGATATCCCCCCATTTGAATGTGGTCTGTTTATCAATGATGCACTTGGTATCATCCTATACCACCCATGGCATATCAATATCTTCTTCCTCTCCATCCTTGGCCACAAAAACCTCTTCAATGTGAGTCTTTTCTAGGTTTTTGGATCCTTTTCTAGGTGGAGACATGATTTGACTTGCTAATAAAAAGTTAAATCATGACAGACAAATTTTGATTTCAGTTCAAGTGACATAAAATAAAAATCATAATGAGAGTGACATAACTATTATATTTCACATAGAACATAGATTAGTGAGTTGAGGGATAATGCCATTGGAGGTCTTCCTTGAGATGAAAGAGAAGAATATGTATTATATGTTTATGGGTTTTTTATGGCATCGACATGAATGTGGTTTCTCCATCAGTAATCAACAGAGAAAACCTTTTATGATCCACTAGTACAACTTGATTTCCTGGACACTTGCTCTCTCCATGCATTCCTATCTTTATTATATTTTGATATCCCTTCTTGTTCCTATGATAAGGCAAGGATTCAAGGGAGGAATGGAAATAAATGAGGGAAAATAATATCTTTCACAATCATTCAAGAACATGTGAGTTTTTTGAGTCAAACATAGAACCCAGAGGAGGAAAAACATGTCGAGGGAGATGGGAATAGCAGTAGAGTGACATTGATCGTGATGGCTAGAATTTTTCACAGAGACTACAAATATGTCCTAACTCTTTGAATGTGTGAGTGTGGGGTTTTTTTAGGTGCAAGGGGAAGGGAATGCATTCACATGGTTTCCCTCCCCTCAACCTGTTGTAACACCCTGTTTCCCCCAGTCTGTAAAAATAACTATATTGGCCAAGAACTATGGCAGACTCAAATATGTGAATGTGTGATTTTGAACGGACCTTAGTATAAAAGGTCGACGAATGTAAATAATGTTATGAATATATGTTGCAGGACTGCTAGGAGGGGGATGTGCTGAAAAGAGACCACGATGGCTGATGAAAGGTGGTGGAAGGCACCTGGAATGGTGGCGTTAACTTCAATCAAAACTAATATTGTATTTGGTCTTCACTGGCCCGAAGATCAAGAGCGGCTCACTGGCCCTAAAATGAATTACTCGCCGGGTTGGTAGGTGAAGAGACTCCTTGGACCTGAACACCATGGGGAATTTTGTGCCACATGCAACCACGCCAAAATAAAAAAAAAGGCAGGAAAGAGGTGTGGAAGGGGGGAAGATGCGACAGGGATCGCAAAAGGGGAGAAATCGGAAGAACTCTGGAAAAATATACAGAGTGACGGATAAGCAGAGAAGAAGGAGAGTAACCTTCGTTCTCGACTTCTGACGAACAAAGACTCAGTCTCATAGCATCGTGGTCTAAGCTTGGGGGTGGCTAGTGGTAAATCCATTCAGAATCGTTGAGCCTACGGTTGGGTGGAAACGAGCACCACTCTCAACAGTTGCATCACCTGGTGCTTTCTGATAAGTGTTTATATCTTGTGTATTTCATTGAATATCTTGGAATGTATGCTCATGGTTTGATTACTTATAAATGGTTTCCCTGTAGAAATGTCTGCATGGTGTTTTGATCGAAAATGGTGGTTACATGCATATATTGAAATGACCACATTCGGTTTATATAGAAATAGCTATATGTATTTGAACGAATTCAGTTTTCAAGTATGTTCTCGGGAGATTTGTTTCCCTTATTTGTCTCACATGATGCCCCAGACAGATTTCCCTACAGGGACACCCTTTCGAGACCATTCCCTTACATTCCAGAGCCGGGGTAAGTTCCTGGAAAGAAATACCGTATTAGTAAACCTTTGAGTTTGCTTTTACTTGTCACAGAAGTTAATAAGCTTAGTGATTTAAGAAGACCTTTCAGTATGGTCTTCGAACCTAGTGAAAGTTACCCGAGAACCCGAAGGAGGATTTTATGGCTTAAGTCTTAAAAACTTGCACGAGGGAGAGTGGTTCTCTTAGATCTCAATATTTCGGTGTTTCGGTACCCGGAATACCCAAGGGCGAGTTCCCTTGCACTCGCAAGTCCATAAACCCCGACTTACGAAATCCTAAAATGGCTTAGCACGTATAGATTTTGCGTTTCGGTGTTTTGATACCCGGAATACCCAAGGGCGAGTTCCCTTGCACTCGCAAGTCCCGAAATCCCGACTTACGAAATCCTGAAATAGCTTAGTGCGTATAGATTCGTAATTTCGGTGTTTCGGTACCCGGATTACCCAAGGGCAAGTTCCCTTGCACTCACAAGTCCCGAAATCCCAACTTGTGAAACCCTGAAATAGTATAGTGTATTTAGAGTTCAGTGTTTCAGAGTTTCGGCTCCTGGGAAACCCAGGTGCGAGACCTCCTGTTCTCGCATATTGCGAAAACCTGAAGTATGAAACCCCAAAAACTAATAGCATGACTAGAATTTATTGTTTCTGTGTTTCGACACCCGGGATACCTAAGGGTAAGATCCATTGTACTCGTCAGTCGCGAAACCCCGAAGCATGAAACCCCGAAAAGGTATAGCATGACTAGAATTTATTGTTTCTTTGTTTTGACACCCGGGATACCTAAGGGTAAGATCCCTTGTACTCGCCAGTCGCGAAACCCCAAAGTATGAAACCCCAAAAAGGTATAATGTGACTAGAATTTATTGTTTCAGTGTTTCGGCACCCGGGATATCTAGAGGCAAGTCTCTTGTACTCGCCAGTCCTGAAGTCCTGACTTGTGAAACCCCGAAATGACATAGCATGTTTAGAGTTTGGATGTTTTGGAGTTTCGGCACCTGGGATACCTAAGGGTAAGATCCCTTGTACTCGCCAGTCGTGAAACCCTGAAGTATGAAACCCTGAAAAGGTATAGAGTGTCTAGAATTTATTGTTTATGTGTTTCAACACCTAGGATATCTAGAGGCAAGTCTCTTGTACTCGCCAGTCCTAAAATCCCGACTTGTGAAACCCCGAAATGGCATAACGTGTCTAGATTTTCGATGTTTCGGAGTTTTGGCACCCGGGAAACCCAGATGCGAGACCTCCTGTCTTCCCGTAGCCTGAAATCCCGACTTACGAAATCCCGAAATGATAGAGCATGGACAGGTTATGATGTTTCAGAGTTTCGGCTCTCGGGAAAACCAGGTGCGAAACCCTCATGTCCTCACATATTGAAAAATCTCGATAGGCGAAATCCCGAAATGGATTAGCACACATGGTTTTGGTGTTTTGGTGTTTCGGTACCCGGGATCTCCAAAGGTCAGTTTTCCTCGTGTTCACTAGACATGAAATTCCAATGGATGAAACCCCGAAAAGAGTTTGGCGGATATAGGGTCTTCGGTGTTTAGAAACCCGGAAAACCGAAGGGTAGGGTACCCTCGCCCTCTTATAACATGAAAACTAGGTATGTGAAACCCCAAAAGGTGAAGTGTCAGGCTTCAATCCAAGGCGTTATTAATTGTGACAAATTGTTGGTTCCCTTCGGGTTTCGTCACCTCGAAAGCCAGGGAACCGAGAATACATGCTTCGCGATTTCCCGAATCGCGAAAGCCGGGAGCACCTCTCCGGTAAGGCTTGTTTTCATCGTCGATGATCATATGGGTGTGAATAAGGGATGGTAGGATCTGCAACAAGCCCCATAGGAATTCAGGGATTTTGTTCCTCAGAGAAGAGATGGAAAAGCTGAAAAATTTTAGTCTTCCGAAGTGGGTGTGTTACATATTGGTATCAGAGCATGGTTACAACACTTGGCCTGCTTGGGGTCATGAACCGATTATGCAGAGACTCCATTCGGAGTACTGTTAAAAGAAGTGACTCTTTATCTTGACCCCCTCAATTAAAAAAGTCGAAGTTAAGAATGAAAACTCCTATTGTGTGTGTGCATGTGAAAAATATGAATTATGTATCGGTTATAAATTAATATAAACATTGACTAACAACCAGCATTTTTTCTTTTGCACACAAGCAGACGATCAACAGTGGGAAATTACAGACGCATAGAATGGTGACTCGTCAAGAGGTTGGGGAAGGCTCCCACAATAGAGACGAAGAGTCTGATGAAAGGAGGGCAGTAGGGACCCCTCCAGATCTAGCTAAGACTGTGAAGAGCCTCATGGTCAAATTACAAAGTTGCAAGGCTAACAATGAGAGGATGATGAAAGAACAAGAGAAGAAAACAAAAATTAACGCAGTTTTTATACAGAGCTTATCCGACCTACAAAGAAAAATGCAGCATGAACCTGAAATACAAAAATATGGTCATATAAGTGGCCACACTGAGAGGAGCACCTCAAAAAAGGTCCATCCCAGAAGTAAAGGACAAGCGACAGACGATTTCTCTGGGAAGGAAGTTGGTGACTAGGAGGGATCTTCTAGCAGCAGAACTAGTTCTCATTCTCGAAAAAAATGAAAGAAACGAAAACTTTCCAAGAATCATAATCTCGAAGAGTTCAAGAAGGCAAAACCACCCTCCTTCGACAATTAAATAAAGAAGGGAGAGGAAGTGGAGGTCTGACTGCTTGGACTAAAGAAGTATTTCAGAGTCTGTGACTTCTTAGAAAACTTGAAGGCCCGAGTAGCCACCTTCAACCTGAATGGAAAGGCTTCCATTTGGTGGGAAGACCTTAAGAATGTAAAAAGAATTCACGAAGAAGACCTGTCTTGGGAACGGTTTGAGAAATACTTCAGGAAGAAGTATCTGTCGAAAAAATATTTCAACGAAAAGACTAAAGAATTCTATGAACTCAAGCTGGGGCAATGCACCATAGAAGAATATGTCAACAGATTCCTAGAATTGCTAAGGTACGTACCCTATATAAAAGCAGAAAAGGCAAAGGTGCAACGATTCATTAGTGGACTACCTAAGGACTATCAGAACAGGATTGAATTTGACGAACCAAATACCTTGGAGGATACTATCCGGAAAACAAGATATTGTTATGAACTTGGGCGTCTGATAGAACCTTGCGAAGGCTGGAAGCAAGAGACTAGTTCGGGTTTCCAAAGAAAAGGGTTTAAATCCCCAAGATTTAAGGACTATAAAAAGAACTCAAGGATGAGCTTCCCAACCCGAAGTGTACACCAACAGAACTTTCCCTCCTTGATCAGAAATAAACTATCTGGATCTGCCCTAGTAAATACTGATAACCCAAAGAGAGAACCTTTGAAATGTTGGGGTTGCAGAGAACATCTACTGAGAGACTATCCACACCGACAACAGAATAGTCGGAGAATTTACAACATCCAGGAAGCTACCACCGTCAATGATGTGGCTAGGAGTGTACCACAAATGTATGCATCCTTGGATAATAACCAAGCTGACCACCAAGCTTCAGTGGTGGAAATAGAAGGTATGATTTCCAACCATCTAGTGTCTATTCTGATTGACCCTTGTTCAAAATTGAGTTATATATCCCCTAAGAATGTTGATAAGTGTAAACTATAGCTACATAAATCTACCAAGCCATGGTTGGTACAATTAGCCACTGGCACCAAAAGAAGGGTAGCAGAGGTCATCCCAGCCTGCCAATTAATGTTGGGTGAATTCCCCACCCAATCAACCCTTAACATATTACCCCTAGGATCGTATGATCTGTTGATTAGTATGGACTGGCTAGCCACCCATAAAGCTAGATTGGATTGTTACCATAAAACCTTAGAATGTGTAAGTAAATAAGGAAAAAGGATAACCCTTCAAGGGATCCGAAAACCTGTCTCGGTGAGACAAATATCAGCTCTACAAATGAGAATGTATTGTCGAAAAGGATGCCCCCTATATGCAATACAAGTGTTGAAAACAATTGAAGGCAACAAACCAAGCCTCAAATACCACCCTACCCTGAGAGAATATAGAGATGTATTTCCGGAAGAGGTACCGAGTCTACCTCCGAGAAGGGACATTGACTTCTCTATAGAACTTGCACCGGGAGCGGTGTCGGTGTCTATGAAACCCTACCGAATGAGCACACCTGAACTAGTTGAACTCAAATTGCAATTGAGAGAAATGATGGATAAGGGATATATCCAGCCTAGCGTGTCTCCATGGGGAGCACCAGTCCTATTTTTTAAAAAGAAGGACAATACCCTTAGACTGTGTGTATATTATAGACAACTCAATAAGGTAACCATAAAGAACAAGTACCCCTTGCCCAGGATCGATGACCTGTTCGATCAATTGGGGGGTGCATCTATTTTCTCAAAGATTGACTTGAGGTTAGGATACCATCAAGGGTGAAGACATCCATAAAACTTCCTTCTGGATGAGGTATGGTCACTATGAGTTTGTGGTAGTGCCATTTGGGTTAACCAATGCCCCTGCCACTTTCATGCGCTTGATGAACAATGTACTTAGCAAATTCCTAGACAAATTTGTGTTGGTTTTTATTGACGATATATTAATTTACTCCAATAATGGAGAAGAGTATGAAGAGCATCTTAGGCTTGTGTTGCAAGTGCTAAGAGAACATCATCTCTATGCCAAATTCAGCAAATGTGAATTCTTCCAGAAGAAAATACATTACTTAGGCCATGTCCTATCTGAAGAAGGAGTAGCAGTAGACCCTGACAAAATCAGGTCTATCATGGAATGGCCTACCCCAAAGGACATTTTAGATATCAGATCCTTTATGGGATTAGAAGGATACTATAGGAGATTTATAAAAGGATTCTCCAAGATTGGTTGTCCAATCACTACCCTCCAGAAAAAGGGGACAAAATTTACATGGACACAAAAATGTGAAGAAAGATTTCAAACCCTGAAACATCTACTAACCCACGCACCCGTGTTGAAGATCGTCGATCCTGAAGATGACTTCCTCGTGTGCACAGATGCCTGTAAGGAAGGGCTCAGAGGAGTCCTTATGCAGGGAGGAAGTGTGGTCTACTATGAGTCTCGAAAATTGAACGAGCACGAAATCAACTATGTGACCCATGATCTGGAGTTGGCCACTATAGTGCACGCCTTAAAAATGTGGAGGCATTACCTCCTAGGAAGGAAATTTGTACTTATGACAGATCACTGTGGATTGTGATATTTGTTTGACCAACCGAAGCTCAATGCCAGACAAGCTAGGTGGATGGCCCTGTTGGTTGTGGACCTGATTATCTTCCTGATTCAGAGGTCCTTGCTTTTAGCTGTGTTTATACCCCATGAAGTATTTACACCCCAGAAGTATGTACACTCTTCCACGCAGGGGAGTGCAGAGGGGGGGTACCCCCTCTGCGGGGTCCGGGGGGGCTATCCCCCTGGCTGGGAGGTCTGGGGGCAAGCGAGCCCCCAGCGGGGGTTCAAGGGTGAAGCCCCCAAAGAAAAAATTGCCTTGTAAAAGTATATTGTAATTTCATTGTAAATCTGGACCGTTCATTATAAGGTCGCAGATCTAACAGTAGATATTATGTTAGGGTTTTTTTCCCTAGAAGGCAACCCTCTTTTATGAGGAAAATGTATTACGGCTATGGATGATGGTGAATATTGTATTCTGAGAGAGGAGACTGTGAGAGAAAGCAAAGGAAGTTACAACGGGTTTTGTTGTAGGTTGTATCCCTTCATTTGCTAGATAATAATAAAGGAAGGACCTGGCAATTTCTCTGTTGGATGTAGCCCACACTGGGTGAACCACATAAATATGTGTATCTCTTGTATTGTGTGTCTTCTGTGTTTTTTTTCTGCATTTGTTTTATTTTATTTCTCCACGGTCCTGCTTTTTCTAACAACTGGTATCAGAGCGTAAGGTAACTCGCAGGAAAAGAGGGTTCCTGGTTCAAGTGGGAGCAATGTCGGAAGATGGAAAGTTTAGGGTCGAGAAATTTAGCGTCCAAAACTACCAGTTATGGAAGATGCAGATGGAAGACTATTTATATCAGAATGATCTATTCCTACCATTGAGTGGAGTAGCAAAGAAGTCGGCGGCCATGAAGGACGAAGAATGGGATATTCTTGACAGAAAGGCTCTAGGAACGATACGGCTGAGCCTGGCAGCGTCGATGGCTTTCAATATTTCGAAAGAAAAGACAACGAAGCGTTTGATGGATGCATTGGCCAAATTGTATGAAAAACCCTCGACGTCGAATAAGGTATTTCTAATGAAGAGATTATTTAATATGAAGATGTTAGAAGGTGGGTCTGTTGCAGATCATTTAAATGAATTTAATACGGTTACTAAT
>ML804760.1:211877-225976 GCA_009831015.1 Picea engelmannii
CTCATGATGTAGAATTAGTTAACGTTTCAAGATGACGATTCAGTTGCTGAGACAGTTGTCGTTACTCTTGCCGAAGGAGATGGGAAGTGGAACCGTCATAACAGAATGTATAAAAGAGAATGAGGGAGACTGAATTGTGTTGGCTGTTCAGAATGGAAAAAGATCGAAACAGTTAGAAAGGAGAAAGGAGAAGATGTTGAACATGAAATTTAATGACAGGCAGATCAGAAGAAGAGTTGAATGACAGAAGAATATGATGCAGAGCAAACCTGTTGAAGAAGAGAAAATGGCAGAACAGTGAACAGAAGACCAGATTTACAGAACCAAGAAAGACTGGTAAGAACTGATTTATCTGTAAAGATGAATGTGTAATTAATCATTAATATTTGAGGGTGGTTGGGAGGTTCTCGGGAGGACTGTTTTCCTCAGAAGTTCAAGTGGGTGCTTGAACACATGAAGTTGTAGATTCCATCTGGTTGCAGCCAGAGAAACAGGGTGGCAGGGTGGTGCTAGGGAGAACAGGTGTTCTCTGTTATGCAGGTTGGAGCCTGTGTAATTGGAAGTTGGTGCTTCCATCCAGTTGGTGCTGGAAAATTCAGGAAGTTGGTGCTTCCATCCAGTTGGTGCTGGAATACTCAGGGAGTTGGTGCTTCCTTCTAGTGGGTGCTAGAGAAACCAGAGAGTTGGAGCTCTCAAACAAGTTGCAGCTTGTAAAACAGAGGTAGCAGCCTCACATTGAGTTGGTGCTCAATTGTAAATGATGTACAGAACTGCAAAAGACTGCCTATCATTTCGACGAAGAAGAGGTTTTCTCCCTTTATGGGTTTCCTCGTGAAAATCTGTCTCTGTGTGTATTTTATGTGTGATTGATGATCTTTACTCTTATTTTCCTTGTGCTGTATGTTGGTTGATGACACATGAAGAAAGATTAATAATGTTTTAATAAGTATAAAACTGTTTAAGCTTATATACAACTGATTCACCCCCCCCCTCTCAGTTGTTTTAGTATTTTCAACATACTAGAAAAAAAGGAAACCTCGCTCTGGAACCGAACCATTGCACAGGTCAAGGTGCAGTGGAGACATTTTGGCCCAGATGAGGCTACATGGGAAATGGAGGATGCCATGAAACAAGCATATCCGATTTTGTTTACCTCTACACATACATGTCATATTGATAGATAGAACATCGAGGACGATGTTCCTTTAAGGGGGAGGGAATTGTAACACCCTGTTTCCCCCAGTCTATAAAAATAACTATACTGGCAAAGAACTATGGCAGACTCAAATATGTGAATGTGTGATTTTGAACAGACCTTAGTATAAAAGGTTGACGAATGTAAATAATGTTATGAATATATGTTGCAAGACTATTGGGATGGGGATGTGCTAAAAGGAGACCATGATGGATGATTAAAGGTGGTGGAAGGCACCTGGAATGGTGGCCTTAACTTCCACCGAAACCAATACCGTATTTGGTCTTCACTGGCCCGAAGATCAAGAGAGGCTCGCTGGCCCCGAAATAAATTACTCATCAGGTTGGTAGGTGAAGAGGCTCCTCATGAGTTAATGAGGGATGGGGGTGAACCGCCCATCTATGGAAGCCTCAGACCTAACCACCGCAGGGAAGTTCATGCCACACACAACCGCGCCGGAAAAAAAAACAACAAAAAAAAAAAGGCAGGAAAGAGGTGTGGAAGGGGGGCAAACACGACAGGGATCGCAAGAGGGGAGAAATCAAAGGACTCTGGAAAAATATGCAGAGTGACAGATAAGAAGAGAAGAAGGAGAGTAACCTTCGTTCTCAACTTTTGACAAATAGAGACTTAGTCTCACAACATTGTGGTCTAAGCTCGGGGGTGGCTAGTGGTAAATCCATTCGGAATCGTTGAGCCTACGGTTGGGTGGAAATGAGCACCCCTCTCAGCAGTTGCATCACCTGGTGTTTTCTGATAAGTGTTTATATCTTGTGTCTTGCATTGAATATCTTGGAATGTATGCTCATGGTTTGATTACTTATAAATGATTTCTGTGTAGAAATGTTTGCATGGTGTTTTGATCGGAAATGGTGGTTACATGCGTATATTAGAATGACCACATTCGGTTTATATAGAAATAGCTATATGTATTTGAATGAATTCAGTTTTCAAGTCTGTTCTCGGGAGATTTGTTTCCCTTATTTGTCTCACATGATGCCCTGGATAGATTTCCCTACAGGGACACCCTTTCGGGACCGTTCCCTTACATTCCAAAGTTGGGGTAAGTTCCTAGAAAGAACTATCGTCTTACTAAACTTTTGAGTTTGCTTTTACCTGTCACAAAAGTTAATAAGCTCGACAATTTAAGAAGACCTTTCAGTATGGTCTTCGAACCTGGTGAAAGTTACCCGAGAACCCGAAGGAGGATTTTATGGCTTAAGTCTTAAAACCTTGCATGAGGGAGACTGGTTCTCTTAGATCTTGATATTTTGGTGTTTTGGTACCCGGAATACCCAAGGGCGAGTTCCCTTGCACTTGCAAGTCTCGAAACCCCGACTTGTGAAATCCCGAAATGGCTTAGCACATATAGATTTGGCGTTTCAGTGTTTCGGTACCCGAAATACCCAAGGGCAAGTTCCCTTGCACTCGCAAGTCCCGAAATTCTGACATGTGAAATCCCGAAATGGCTTAGCGTGTATAGATTCGGCGTTTCAGTGTTTCGATACTCGGAATACCCAAGGGAGAGTTCCCTTGCACTCACAAGTGCCGAAATCCCAACTTGCAAAATCTCAAAATAGTATAGTGTATTTAGAGTTCGGTGTTTCAGAGTTTCGGCTCCCAGGAAACCCAGGTGTGAGACCTCATGTTCTCGCATATCGTGAAATCTCGAAGTATGAAACCCCGAAAAGGTATATCTTGACTAGAATTTATTGTTTCTGTGTTTCGGCACCCGAGACACCTAAGGGTAATATCCCTTGTACTCACCAGTCGCGAAACCCCAAAAAGGTATAGCGTGACTAGAATTTATTGTTTCTGTGTTTCGGCACCTAGGATACCGAAGGGTAAGATCCATTGTACTTGCCAGTCAAAAAACCTCGAAGTATGAAACCCCGAAAAGGTATAACATGACTATAATTTATTGTTTCGGTGTTTCGGAACCCGGGATATCTAGAGGCAAGTCTCTTGTACTCGCCAATCCCAAAATCCCGACTTGCAAAACCCTGAAATGGCATAACATGTCTAGAGTTTGGATGTTTCAAAGTTTCGGCACCTAGGATACCTAAGGGTAAGATCCCTTGTACTCGCCTGTCACGAAACCCCGAAGTATGAAACCCCAAAAAGGTATAGTGTGACTAGAATTTATTGTTTCTATGTTTCAACACCCGGGATATCTAGAGGCAAGTCTCTTGTACTCGCCAGTCTCAAAATCCCGACTTGTGAAACCTTGAAATGGCATAGCTTGTCTAGAGTTTGGATGTTTCATAGTTTTGGCACCCAAGAAACCCAGATGCGAGACCTCATGTCTTCCCGTAGCCCAAAATCTCGACTTATGAAATCATGAAATGATAGAGCGTGGACAAGTTATGATGTTTCAGAGTTTCGGCTCCCGGGAAACCTAGGTGTGGAACCCTCATGTCCTCTCATATCGCGAAATCCCGATAGGTGAAATCCCGAAATGGATTAGCACATATGGTTTTGGTGTTTCGGCGTTTCAGTACCCGGGATCTCAAAAGGTCAGTTTTCCTCGTGTTTGCTAGACACAAAATTATGATGGATGAAACCTCGAAAAGAGTTTGGCAGATATAGGGTCTTCGGTGTTTTAGCACCCGGAAAACTGAAGGGTAGGGGACCCTCGCCCTCTTATACCACGAAAACCCAGTATGTGAAACCCCGAAAGGTGGAGTGCCAGGCTTCAATCCAAGGTGTTATTAATTGTGACGAACTGTTGGTTCCCTTCAGGTTTCGGCACCTCAAAAGCCAAGGAACCGAGAATACATGCTTCGCGATTTCCTGAATCACAAAAGTTGGGAGCACCTCCCTGGTAAGGCCTGTGGTCATCGTCGATGATCATATGGGTGTGGATAAGGGATGGTAGGATCTGCAACAGGCCCCATAGGAATTCGGGGATTCTGTTCCTTGGAGAAGAGATGGAAAAGCCAAAAAAATTTAGTCTTCCGAAGTGGGTGTGTTACACCCGCCCTTTTATATCATTTTTTTTGTTCCCATAGTTTATAGGCTTTTTAAAAAACTTTAGAAGGGAAAAACTCAAACCATAATGGGGTAATCCTATCCATTTTTTTCCTTTTTAAACTTTGGAATAAAGCACAAAAAACAAAGGAAATAAAGGACTTTAAGGGTTAAGGAGCACATACATTTGGTCAAAGCATTCATAGTAACTTTAGGTTGGAAACTAGAGGTTAAACTTTATCAACAAAGAAACTTATGCTAGTGCTTGGCAATCCCATGAGAAAATGGATGTGTAGAGGGGGAACAAATGCGATTATATAGGATTTCCAAGTGTTTTTTGTGTGAAAACAGAGTTAAATCGATGTGAAATGAACAATTATGCATGTGAAAGGATCGCGGGACCTGCCACTGTATCAACACATGCAATTTATTCCTCCTCCACTGTATCGACACTAAGAGGTGATTCTTGTGATGGTGTGTCGAAGGGTGAAAGTGATTTTTCCTCTGATGCACCAACTCGCGAAAGAACTTTGGCTTCCAATGGATTAACTTCATTATATTGGCGATCTGAGAAGAATTAGGCTTCGGTGTATCGGGACTGAAAAGGATGTTGGGTTTCGGTATGTCAGCAAGGAGAAGGGGATCAACTTTGGTGGATCAACTTCTATGTATTGGTGCCAAGAAAGGATTGGATTCCGATATGTTAGAGCCAAAAAGAGAATTATCATTTGATATGTGCAAAGGGAGGAAAACAAAACTGAAAAAATGTAAGTGTTGTAATGATTTAGCATATCAGTGAAGATATGTAATTTCTGATGACAAAGGGTGTATCAACGACGAAAACCTATTCTTCTCCATCGTATCAATGATGAAATGATGTATGTCACCAACATTGTGTGTATCAATGGACCAAGAGGAACTTTAATTTCTTTATTAATGGAGTTTGAGAAAGGGAAAAAAAAGAAAGAAGGATTTTAAAATTGAAAGGAAACAAATCTAAGTCCTCCTAATGACAAAAATATTGCAAAACAACAAGAATAGTTCCCTATTTTCTGACTCAAAAGAATAGTTTTAGAGATGAAGTTAAGAATGTTGGAGTTACTTCACACACACCTATGATTTCTTTTTCCTAAGGTTTTTCCTATGTTTATTAGTCTTCATTGAGTCTCCTTAAGTTTAGGGAGAATATTCCTCTAGAAGAATATTCTCTTCAATTTTCACTTTAGTTTGACTAGTTGAGTTGAGTCTAGATGTTGCATTAGTTTTGTCACCATGCAACATTGGGATCATCATGAGCTAATGCACATTAGACTTGGTATCATCACCATACTAGCACATTACCCATGATTCTTTGATATCCTCCACACTTCAGTCTGTTTCAGTTAGTTAACTGAAGACTAATAGACTAGTTAACTCAACTAGGTTGTAGTTCACTCCCGTAATTGCCCGAGAGACTAGACTAGGTGGAAGTTCACTCCCGTAATTGCCCGAGAGACTATACTAGGTGGTCATTCACTCCCGTAATTGTTGGTGTGTGTCCAGATCACTCTAGACCACCACTATAGCGCATTGGCTTCACCTCTAGTGTGCATTGGTTGAGTTATACAAAGTATATCATGTGTAAATTATTCATTTTTCATTATGGTTAATGAGAAATCTTCCATTCTTTCTCTCTTGCTTCTTCTTTCTCAATTTCTCTCTACAACTGTGTGTGGTATTTTATAGCTAGATCTATTCTATGAAGGTTCAACACATTTACATGGTATCAGAGTTGACGAACTGCTAAGCAAAAACTACACCAATTATTTTTGCAGGCACCAAAGATTGAAGACAGTGGAAAGATGTAATTCCCAAAAGAATTCATTCTTACACCTTACAATTACTTTGCATGGAAGGAGAGACTAATCATGCATATCCTAACTAGAGGATTGTACAGGTTAACCTTGAATACAGAGACATAACCGACATCAGGCATAGAAAAATCCAAGTATCTAAATCGAATGGATGAAGCATTCGGAACAATTTGCAGTCTCATCTCTCCCGGTCTCCTTTTTCACATATCTTCATGTAAAACCCCCAATGAAGCCTGGACCACCTTGGAAGGGCTCTTTGGAAATATGGATGAGATGAGGGGAAACATGCTCGAGGTGGAATTGCTCACATTAGATCCAAAAAGCTTCAACAATCTCCAAGATTTCTTTACAAAATACAAGGATTTACTGTCGCAACTCAAAGCTTGTGGGGTTCATAAATCTAAGGATGAGAAACAAATGGTTCTCACCATTATCTCCACACTTGGTCCTAAATTATCTGTGTTCATATCCACATTCCATTAAGTTAAATTATCCTCTAGAGCCACCTGGAAGATGCCTTCTCTTGAGGAATTTATCAAATCCCTGACACAAGAACAAGCTAAGCTCATCAACATGGGAAAAATCAAAGGCCCAAAGGTGCATGCACTTACTTTGCAAGATGGCAGCCATCAACGTTATAAATCTAAAGATAAATACAAAAGGAAATCTCATGCAAATCCAAAGAAGGAAGGGTACTCAAAACCCTTCATTGATGCCCCAAATCCAAAGGTGGAAAGGGGAGAAAAGGGGAGAAATGCACATACTGTCACAAAGGATTCCATCCAAAATACGCATGCATGAAAAAAAATAGATCTAATGACTCAAATACTTCATTAAAACAACCATGGAGATCTCATCCCCAAGGGTTCCAAGAAGAAGAAGCCAGAATATCAGAATCCCAAGAAAGACAGTTATAGACATGTCTTGATTGCCATCAACTCCTCTCTCGATGCTTGGATCGTAGATTTAGGAGCATTACATCACATGGCTTCCAAAAAAGAATTGTATTCTTCATTGGATGCATGCAAAGGTCCTCCTATTATGATGGGGTACAACTCTCCAGTCGAGGTGACCGGAAAAGGAAGGATTGAACTTACCAACATAAGCTTCGAGAATGTGTTGCACGTTCCCAAACTTTCTTTCAATCTTCTCTCCATGTATCAGGTGAAAAATTATGACATCGAAAAGAAACTCATATTCACACCAAATTTAGTGGACATTTATGACATTTAAACCAATTCCAAGATTGCTACCGGTAAGGTAAATCATCAATATAGATTGTATATATTTTCTAAATTTATTGCACCGGATTCTGCTTTATTAGCTTACCCATGCTGATGAAAGTAGTAGGATATGGTACGAAGCATTTGGACATTTAAATTTTAGATAAATACAACAACTTAGCAAGAAAATATTGGTTGATGGTCTACCAAACATCCATTTCTCCAAAGGAATCTGTGAGGGATGTGTTCTTGGAAAACACCCTCAAGAGAAATTCGACAATGGAAAGACTCAGAGAGATTCCTCTCCTTTAGATCTGATCCATAGTGACCTCATGGCTCCTTTTACCCATCCATCAATCAACAAAGCAAGGTTTGTTCTCATTTTTGTTGATGATTTCTCACGTTTCACATGCATTTAATTTCTCAAGAAAAAAAACCGAGGTCTTT
Organism: Picea engelmannii; assembly: GCA_009831015.1. Classification (NCBI taxonomy): domain Eukaryota; kingdom Viridiplantae; phylum Streptophyta; class Pinopsida; order Pinales; family Pinaceae; genus Picea; species Picea engelmannii. The sequence continues at coordinate 219,566 of ML804760.1, forward strand.
CAACACCTCAAAGATTTCAAATCCCTTGTTGAGACACAACCCGAAAAGAAAATCAAAGCCCTATGAACTGATAACAGGGGAGATTTTGTCAGTCATGAGATCCAAAATATTTTTCATGAGGAAGGGATTCAATTGTAGCATACAATTCCCTATACTTCGCAGCAAAACGAAGTTGCTGAGTGGAAAAATAGATCTCTAAAAGAGATGACATATTGCATGCTACATGCAAAGTCACTACCACAGAGACTATGGGAAAAATCAATTAATTGTGCAACCTACATCCAAAAAATATCTCCCCATAGATATGTTAAGGATAAGAACCTCTATGAGGCTTGGAGCGGCCTCAAACTGGAAGTGACCCACTTTTGTATTTTCGGTTAATGTGCATGGGCCTAGATTTCCTATGAAAAGAGGAAGACACTTGATTCACAGATAATTGAGTTTATTCTTGTTGTATACCCTGACAGTGTGAAGGGATAAAAACTTATTGATCTTTCCTTAGACCGACTCATCATTGATCATAGTTTCCAATTCGAGGAAAGTGTCTTGCATGTACCTCAATAGTCACATGCAGACACCTTTATTCTTCCACCTATCCTAAATGATGAACATGCACATGTCGACTCTTCTTTAGACGAGAGTTTTGATTCATAGGATTCAGATGATCCAGATACAGAGTCATTCAAGTCATATACAAATTCAATGCATCCAGATGCAGATGTAGAGTCACAACAGAGGCCCAAGTGGGACCAGACTACTCTTCAGGATGCAGGGGATCATGTCGGTGATCCAGCCGACACAAGGAGGAATTGATATGATTTTGAGGAGCCTCCTATTGCACTCACTTCCACTTAACCATTTCCTTGCAGACATATTTTCTTGGTTTAGTCTTCATATCCACGGTCTTATGGTGAGGCTGCTAGAAATCCCTTTTGGGAATATGCCATGCAGGAGGAGTAAAACTTATTAGGTGCAAATGGGTCTACAGGACCAAGAACACAACAAATGGATAGATTAGCAGATACAAATCCAGGCTTGTTTCCAAAGGATTTCATTAGGGGAATGGATTTGACTATGATGAGACCTTTGCTCCAGTAGAAAATATGGATTCCATACGTTTGGCACTTGCCATTGCGACATCCAAGGGATGGGAAGTCCATCAGATGGACATGAATAATTCATTTCTTCATGGTGATCTCTCTAAGGAGATCTATATGGAGAATTCCCAGTGATTTATGCAAGATTCATCTATGGTCTGTAGATTGAAGAAGTATTTTTATGGCCTCAAGCAGGCTCTGAGGGCATGGTATGCCAAGACGAAATCCTACCTGTTGTCATAGAACTTTTTACGTTGTAAATCAAACCCGAATGTCTATATGCTCTAGACGGTTGATTCAATTCTACTCTTAGTTTTGTATGTTGATGATTTGTTAATCACTGGTTGCTCAACTTCAATGATTGTTGCAGTCAAGAGGATTCTACATGACAGGTTTTTGATGACGTACATGGGTCCGCTACAATTCTTCCTTGGACTCAAGATCATTCAGGATGCATCAGGCATTAAACTGTCTTAGGCCAAGTATGCTCAAGATTTCCTTGAGAGATTTCACATGACAGACTGCAAGTCTACTATTGGCCCTTGGTCATGTATTAAGGAAGAAAGAAAAGGTTAATGAAAAATAAAGAAAAAGTATGAAGTGGGCAGAAGGCACACAAACCGAGGAGGGGTTGAAGTGGTTAAATAAGCAGAAAAGAAGGAGAAAAGTAAAGGAAAAGAAAGTTGTTAAAAGAGAAGATCAAGGAAGGAAAAGAAGCAAGGAATATGAATCATGGACAGGACATCAAGTGGAAGAAGACACCAATGGGTGCTTTGGAGCACCTCACGGAGAAGAAGGAAGAACAAGTTGGCAAAGTCCTAAAAGTACGGGTTATGTGGACCTAGGGTTTTGGTACCTAGGGTTTTTGCACCTGGACTTTGTTCTAGGGTTTCTAAGAGTCATAGAAGGATAAATAGAAGTCTAAGAATATTTGAGAGGGGGTTGATGATGATATAGAGAGATTAAGAGGTAAAAGTGTCAGGTCTAAAATAATTCTTGTATTTTTGGATCTTCACCGGGGTGCAAAGATCTACCCTGCAGCTGGGTGTGCAGGGAGAGGAAAGAAAGAGGGAAAGAGAGAAGGATCTGCAGCTGAGTGTGCAGATAGAACTGTGTATTTTCATCTACGTTATCAATAAACATAGTTATGTGGATGTATCCCTAGGGAGACGGTGAACCACGTAAATCTTTTTGTTCTTTGTGGTTGATGTTGTGTTATTTTCTATCTGTTATATTATTATTATATTGTTGTTTTCCTTACCGAAGATAATAAATATAACTAACTTCGTAGAGTTAAGCATGATAGCGTTAAGAATCTCTAGGCTACCTTGCGTTGTTGTTCTAGAATCATCTTGTACTCCCTCTGGTTGTAGACACTTGTGTCTTGCAACCCCCCCTATTTCTGAAAGGGCCAGTAGTTAGGGTTTTTCGGTGTGCTATTAGAGATGAACCCTAGGTCTACCCCTGTGCCAAAAAATGGTTCTGTTGTCGGGACTAGGATATTCTTGAGTGAATGTCAAGGTGGTTTCCATCAAATACATAGATTCAAAAGTGGATAGAATAACAAGAAAGGGACTTCACCGAAGCTATGAAAAAAGACCCTAGCATTAGTACAGAAGATTGGTTGGGAAGGTACATCTTTACTGATGTGCATGGGATTTTCTTTGCAGGAGTTCACAAGGATTTGTACGAATGGATAGCCAGACTAGCAAACACTCAGTTTGAAATCAGATCTAGACCACATGTGGTTTGGAAAACGATGCTAATTAAGAAACTCAAGAGAGTCGATAATGGTGTGTCTAGAGTGGTGGATCTCTAGTTTGATAGCACTATTGGAGGGTACATTATTGAGTTTTCTATCAATAGAGTGGAATTATATAGTCAAGCAGAGAGGTATTTCTTCAAGGGACCTTGAGGGAAGTTTCTACACTTTTTGAAGTTGAATATTAAGATGCTATTGCATGAGAAGAATATCTTTAAGATACAATAATCAATTGGATTTTTAAAGCTAATGTTCAATAATTCAGACAGTGACAATGACGTAGAGGCTGGACACACACACACAATGGGAGATAATTCAAAAAGGTTCCTCTTGCAAACCTGTTTAAGAATATTTACGGGCCATTGGCACAAGACAAAGATTTCTACAATGGAGAAGAAGCAGGGAGATCAGACAAAAAGTATTTAGAATTCACAAGGGTAGAGGAAGTAGAAACCAAAGAACTTCATCGAGAAGAACCATAAACTTCAGGGATTGCGCCTACTAGTGAAGTAAGTATTACTACTCCTCCATTTGTTTTAGCAGCATTAAGTAACCAGAGTAACCAGAGTAATCATAGCACTCAGAGTACTGTTACAAGTAGTTTAGTACATACTCAGTCGAGAAACCAAGGAAGATCCATGGCAGATGAAATAAGGTTACCCATTTTCAGAGGAGATGGATATGAGGATCTTGACCAGCACTGGTTTTTATGCGAAGCTATATGGAGCATTAAGAAATTCACTGATGAAGTTGTTAAGGGATCTCATTTTAATATGGTGAGGGATCGTGCATTAAGATGGTATATGAAATTTGTTACAGGATCTGTACAGCCTAAACCATTGAATGACATTAAGAATTCATTGAGTGCAGAGTTAAAGAAGCCTAAGTCGAAGTCGTAATGCATTACAGAGTTAAAGGAAATCAAGAAGGTAAATGAACATGTTTGGGAGTTTGATTAGAGGCTTAAGACCTTGACATGCCATTTAATTTTTCAGATTCCAGACGAACAACATAAGGAATGGTTCATCACAGCCCTCCTACCACACATTAGAGTTCCTCTAATGAAACAGAAGTTTTCTTCGCAGGCTGAGGCACTAGAGATTGTCATGAAACTAGAAGCAGCCCCTGTAGGAGAATCCAATCCAGGTATGAGTCGGATTTTGAATCAATTAACTAGTTTATATTTACATGTTGAAGGCATGAAGAAAGATAAAGGAAAGGAGAAAATAGAAGACATCTGGTGTATCAGATGTAAAGAAGAGTGCCATGAAAAAGAGCATTGTCCTTTATTTAATGAATACTTGGCCTTTGGAGCCCATAACCCTTTGAAGCATGATACTTAACCATCATGTGAGGTATGTAGAACTAGACATCATCCTGACGAATGTTATTATATGCAAAAATATGTCTAGACACCCACCAATCTTTATTGTACATTCTGCAAATCTGTGGGGCATGATGAGAAGCATTGTAGGGCTTCTGACCTCATGCATGAAATATCAAGGGATGCATATAGAATTCAAGGAGGATTACAACAAGAAGGGAATGCTATGCAGTTAAATTCCCTAGGAAGATGAAACTTCAACCCTCATGGCATTTTTAGAGGAAGAGAACAAGGAGGAGGCATGGGTCGAGTTCGAGGTAAAATTATTTTCTATAACTGCACCCAACCGGGTCATTTGGAAAGGAATTGTTAGAACCCTTGCACCACTTGCAACTATTGTAATTTGTTTGATCATGTCATTGAAGACTGTCAAGTATTGTTAGCTAAACTTTAGGAAAGACAAGGTGGAAACCAACAAGTCCAACTAATATCAGCTGAACCTCATGGTGAGGAATCCAAAGTTGTTGTTATCACTAGAGGAGGCATTGTCATAGGAGAATATAGGGTGACTCTAGGAAAAACTATAGATGGATCAGGGATCAGAAGAGCTTCAGAGAAGGTTCCATTGTTTGATCCAAGGAAAGAGAAGCATACTTTTGAAGAAGAAAGAAGAGAATTTGTAGGTGAGCAGGATTCTTCTAGGGCACAACCAAGAGTAAAGGAATGTGAAATGCCTCTGTAATTTGATCAATCTATCCCACTTAGGCAAGGAAAATAGGTAAGAAATCTTTTGGACTTTTTGTACACTTGTATCAATTTGATTAAATATGAAAGAGTTGTGCAGGAACTACAACACATGATAAGATAGTGTGAAATTGGAAGAGTAGATCCTCTGCTGAGTAGAGCTGTGAATCAAGTATCTAGGAAAAGGAAGACAAGCAAGGAACTGTACCTTAGTGATCAGATTGGAGACTACGAAGTGGACTATGTGGTCCTCGACCTAGGATCAAAAGTAAATTTTATGACGAAGCAGACTTGAGAACTGATGGGAAAACCTAAATTGATTTACTCTCCTATTAGGCTCAGGATGGCTAGCCAACAGGTGGTGAGCCCCTTTGGAAGACTAGAGCATGTCCCTGTGGACATCGATGAAGTGAGTACATTTGTAGACTTCGAAGTGATCGAGATTGTTGATGATAGTTGTCCCTATCCTACGTTGTTGGGTATTGACTGGGATTTCAACAATTTGACTGTTGTTGATCTAAAAAAGAGAAGAATGACATTTGAAGGTGATGGCCTTAGGGTCGTTGCACCTCTTCACTGTTAATTTTTTCAAAATCCCAACCCAATTTCATTCTCGCTGTCTTTTCAGTCAAATTTAAATGCCAAACTTAGTTTCAGCACTGTTTCAGCATATGTTACAGCCCTGTGTTTCAGCATATACTCACAGCGTTGTTTCAGCATATGACTCAGCACTGTGTTTCAACATCTTCTACAGCACTGTGTTTCAGCATATGCTACAACACTGTGTTTCATCATCTGCTACAGCACTGTGTTTCAGCATCTACTCACAGCGGTGTTTCAGGCTAAGACTCAGCACTATGTTTCAGCATATAATCACAGTGGTGTTTCAGCATATGACTCAGCACTGTGTTTCAACATATACTCACAGCGGTGTTTCAACATATGACTCAGCACTGTGTTTCAGCATATAAAAAACTTAACAGAAATAAATTTCAGAACTGAAACATGAGGATTCTGAACATCATTTTCAACGCAGAAATAAAATATCAGCAATATGCAAAACTCAGAAAATATAGACACAAATATTTTCGGTCTAACTTCGACCCTGGAAAAACCCACAAGGGGAAAACCAGTGAGAGAGGGCTTTGTATTATTTATGAGATTCTGAGAAATTCTTTTACAGCATATTCATCTTCAGATGTTTACACAAACTTAATTGGACATTCCTGTAGCTTTGCTCCTCAATTTCTGAACCAGAAATTCGTACAACTGTATGGCAATTAATGTTGTACGGACTGTCACGAAATTTGTGCCAAAACTCTGCCAAGACTGTACGAACTATACAGAAATACACTCAGAAATATATTACAGCAGTTACCTCAATTTCTGTGCCAACAAATGTTGTATGGCAGCCTTGGAATGCATGCCAATACTCTCAGAAATTGCAGTTGTTGTCCTCCTCAATTTCTGTGCACATTACATGT
>ML804760.1:229611-243758 GCA_009831015.1 Picea engelmannii
TCATGAATAAAATCCAGGACTTCCGAGAGAAGTCATCAATGAATACAACATAGTATAGGGATCCAGTCAACGATGCCGAAGACATCGGGCCACATACATCTAAATGTATAATATCAAGTATCCATGTCTCTCTACTTTCACTGCTCGGAAAAGTAGTCTTGGTGTACTTACGCAAGGTATACCCCTTGCACAACTCATGGTGCTCTGAACTGAAATCTGGAACTCCCGTCACCATCTCCCTCAAAACTCGCAAAGCCCCATGGTGCAAATGTTCCATCCTCCTGTGCCATATCTCACATAGGTCACTGCTGCTGCTGGTAGAATGAATCAATCCTCGCACTGACTGGAACAAGAACTTATACAACCTCTCATGTCTAGTAACAATCACTTTGGTTGAAGTGATGCTAGACCCTCTAGGGAAAAGTAGGACCTGCCCATCACGGAACAAGACCTCATAGCCCTTCTCCTCAATAGTATAAACTGACACTAAGTTCTTCTTCAAGCCCGGAACATAAAGAACCTCTGGCAAAGTCATGGGAGGCAAAGACTCCCTCCGAAATGATACGGTCCCACAACCAGCCACCTTGACCTCCCGGTCATCTCCAAGCACTACCTTTGCATCTCCACATTGTGTAAGATCTTTCAAGTGCTCACGAACTGCTGTCATATGGAAAGAGGCACCACTGTAAATATACCAAGTATCGGGAGTAGAGGTCCTCGAGGAAAGACACGTAATCAAGGAAAATTCCTTGTCAAACTTGGTGGAAAACTCATCCACCTCTGCTGAAGCTGTTGTTTGTCTCAACCTTGGCATCTCACCAAAGGTCTGACCTTGGTATCTCACCAAAGTTCCCTTCTCTTGGCATCTCACCAAGATTTTCTTGATCTTGGCATCTCACCAACGATCCTCTCCTTGGTCTCTCACCAAGTGACTTCCTCTCGAAGTGATTGCTATCCCAACTTTCTGTCTACTGAAATTTCTGCCTCTCTTCAACTCTTCTCTGATACCATGTTAATTTTTTCAAAATACCAACCCAGTTTCAGTCTCACTGTCTTTTCAGTCAAATTTAAATGCCAAACTTAGTTTCAGCACTGTTTCAGCATATGTTACAGCCCTATGTTTCAGCATATACTCACAGCGGTGTTTCAGCATATGACTCAGCACTGTGTTTCAGCATCTGCTATAGCATTGTGTTTCAGCATCTACTACAACACTGTGTTTCATCATCTGCTACAGCACTGTGTTTCAGCATCTACTCACAGCAGTGTTTCAGCATAAGACTCAGCACTGTGTTTCAACATATACTCACAGCGGTGTTTCAACATATGACTCAGCACTGTGTTTCATCATATACTCATAGCGGTGTTTTAGCATATGACTCAGCACTGTGTTTCAGCATATAAAAAACTTAACAGAAATAAATTTCAGAACTGAAACATGAGGATTCTGAACATTGTTTTCAACGCAGAAATAAAATATCAGCAATATGCAAAACTCAGAAAATATAGACACAAATATTTTCGGTCTAACTTCGACCCTGGAAAAACCCACAAGGGGAAAACCAGTGAGAGAGGGATTTGTATTATTTATGAGCTTCTGAGAAATTCTTTTACAGCATATTCATCTTCAGATGTTTACACAAACTTATCTGGACATTCATGTAGCTTTTCTCCTCAATTTCTGAACCAGAAATTCGTACAACTGTACGACAATTAATGTTGTACGGACTGTCACAAAATTTGTGCCAAAACTCTATTAAGACTGTATGGACTGTACGGAAATACACTCAGAAATATATTACATCATTTACCTCAATTTTTGTGCCAACAAATGTTGTATGGCAGCCTTGGAATGCATGCCAATACTCTCAAAAATTGTAGATGTTATCCTCCTCAATTTCTGTGCACATTACATGTTGTATGACCTCCACAAATACGTACGGTACGGCCTGTTCTTCCTTGCTATCTGAAATCTGTACTTCTCTTTTCTTTGGGATGCGTTCTCTCCTTCAGCAAATGTTGTCTCTTTTCTCAGCTCGACCTCTCTCTTGCTCTCTCTTGTTCTCTCAACAAGAATGTTGCAACTTTCTTGTTCTTGGCATCTCACCAAGAACCTCTTGGCATCTCACCAAGAGTCTCTTTCTCTCTCAACAAGACTGTTGCTGCTTCTTCTTCCCTTTCTCTTGGAATCTCACCAAGAGCCTCTTGGAATCTCACCAATATTTCTCCAACTTCTTACCCAAGAATGGGTGCGCCCACTTGCCTTAATCAACCTCATGAGGGAAGGTGAGGAGTTTTCTAATCTAACGGCTGAGATTAGATTAGATGGGTGGCTGAGATTTGGTGTCTCTTCACTCACCCTCACTTTAATCATAAAGTTATCTTTTAATTTGCATATCACAAATTAATTTGACTAAGACCCACATTCGGCAATTTCTCCCCCTTAGGCACCTAGGGAAGAGAAACACTTGCCTTGGTACTGTATTTTAATTTAAAATTTAACATTCACCCCGATGAAGGTCGCAAATACACAGAACCTATAAGAGAATAAGACCATGCTTATGAGTTAGAAAACATCTATAAACTCACAACAGGAAAACAAGATTATATTAATCCTACAACAAATGGAAATCTAAGTTGGCAAAGTGAAAGTGTAGGTTCATCAGATTCAAAAGAAGCATTGGAAATTTGGCAAAACAAAATGTATGAAGTCTCTACACGAAGGTGTGCCAGATTGACCAAGGCAGTTCACTGGATTGGCACAAAAGTAAGTAATATTCCTACATTTGATGGCTTGAATAATTTAGAGACATTTATACTTGAATTTGAAGGAATTGTACCAATACAACAGAGGTTGTTAGCACTAGACGAAGACTTGAAAGCAACGCTAGCTAGATGTTGGAAGCTCACAAGAAGAACATCGTGGAATGGTTACAATGTTGCACCTTGTTGATAGTGCGCTTTTCAGACCAAGATGAAGGCTGTGAAGTTCGATACATAGGTCAAAGTTGTCCTAAGGACCATGTGCGAAGTTGTGAGGAAGCCTAGAGAAGTGTTCCTAAATAAAAGTGGGTACATATGTTCATTAACACCTTAGATACTATGCCTATCAACTGGTATATTCAATAAGAACTATGATTAGCCACTACATATTGGTACGGTATGACCCAAAAATTTATAGCTACGTTCCTATTTGAAATTCAGTACCCCACAGTCGATCAGGCTTTACAAGTTGTAGGACAAAAGGTCTTTGAGGAAGTACCTAACCACCCTCTTGAACAAGAAGAAGATGAATGGACTACACCTCTTCAGAAGTTACAGGGTTGTTATAATATTAATGCTGATGAGGATGATGACCCTAGGAATGTGAACATTTCAGAAACTGAAGGACAAAGAGATATAGAAGAGCCAGGGATTGAATTACCTTTTGTTGGGAAACCTATTAAAATTAAGAAAGTTAACATTGGAATAGAGAAAACACCTAAGTTAGCAAATGTTGGAGACTATTGGGATGATGATACTATTAGTAAGATTACATAACTATTGCATGAGTATTAGGACCCGTTTCCAACCAAGTTCACATACATGAAGGGAATTAAAGGGCCCATGGGAGAAATGATGATCCCTTTGAAAGAAGATGCAAGACCTATCAAGCAGAGGCCTTACAGAATGAATCCCAAGTACAACAAGAAAGTTAAGATTGAATTAGATAGAATGTTAGAAGCATGAATCATAGAACCAGTTGAATAATATGAATGGATAAGCCCTATTGTGGTCCAAGATAAGAAGTCAGGAGAAATTGGAATTTGTGTAGATCTAAGGAAATTGAATGATGCATGTTTACATGATCCATTTCCTACACCTTTTACTGACGAAGTCCTAGATAATGTAGGAGGACGGGAAGTTTATTCATTCACAGATGGATTTGCAGGATATCACCAAATTAGAATTGCTAAGGAGGAAAAACATAAGACTACATTTGCAACAGAATGAGGCTCTTTTCAGTACACTGTGATGCCTTTTTGTTTAAAGAACGCACCGGCCATCCTTTCTAGGGTGGTGGAGGCATACTTTGAGGACTGGACTGTTTTTAGTCTACTGAAAGATCATATTGAATGTTTGCGATTAATGTTAGATAAGTGCAGGAAATGTCAAATTGCCTTGAACTTGAAGAAGTGTATTTTCTTTTCACCTTTTGGAGTGTTGTTAGGACACATTGTGTGTAAGCAGGGGTTGTTGGTAGTTCCTTCCAAGATTTCTATCATTGTTGATCTACCTCCTCCTACTCTGGTTAGATAGTTGCACACTCCATTGGGACACACTGGATATTATAGAAAAATTATTAAGGGTTACACACAAATAACAACACCTATGGAAAAGCTATTAAAGAAGGATAGTAATTTTCAATGCACAGAAGAATGCCAATAGAGATTTGACACACTAAAGCAAAAAATGGTCACTGAGCCTATTTTGGTTTTCCCATATTAGAGTAAGGAATTAAATGTTCATGTTGATGCTTCATCCATTGCATTAGGATCAGTTTTGGCACCGCCAGGTGCAAGAGATATTGACCACCCTATAGTATTTTCTAGCAAGAAGCTTTCTACATCTGAAATGAATTATACTACCACTGAAAGGGAAGGCTTAGATATGGTATATGTGTTGCATAAGTTTAGACACTACTTGTTGGGAGGACATTTTAATATGTTTACTGATCATTCTACATTGAAGTACTTAGTCAACAAGCCAGTGTTGGGGTGGAGAATATGCAGATGGCTACTATTATTCTAGGAGTATGACTTTGAGATTGTGGTCAAGCCAGGAAGAATGAATAAGAGACCTGACCACTTATCCAGGTTAGAACATGGAGATGAACCTACCAACTTAGATGATACACTACCAGATGCATAGTTGTTGGCCATAAAAAAAGTCAATGATCACTTTGTTGAGATAGTCCAGTTCTTGTCCACAGGAGTGGCACCTCGCGAGTATACAATTATTCAGAATAAACAATTGGTAGTCCATGTTGCAGATTTTCAACTTATAGCTGGATAGTTATATAAGATGGGACCAAATGAGATCTTAAGAATATGTGTTATGGAGTCTGAAAGACCATTAATCCTTGTAGAAGCACTTGAAGGCATCGCAGGAGGACATTATGCAGGGAAAGAAACAACGTAGAAGGTTCTCATAGCTAGCCTATGGTGGCCCACTTTACACAAGGATGCTAAGAAATACTATAGAGCCTGCGATGTATGTCAAAGAATAGGGAAGCCGTCAAGAAGGGATGAGATGCCTTTAGCACATCAGTTAACTATACAGGAATTTGAGAAATGGGTTATTGACTTTGTGGGACCTATCAACCCACGAACAAAGTGCACATGATCTCGATACATTATCACTGCTACAAAGTATTTGAATAGATGGGCAGAAGCAAGAACAGTTAAGGACTGTAGCGCAACTACAACTGCGTGGTTCATCTTTGATTATATCATAACTAGATTTGGATGCCTAAATATGCTTATGAACTATCAAGGCACACACTTTCTTAACAAAACTATTGAAGCCTTGAATCAAGAGTTAGAAGTTCACCATCAAAAGAGCATGCCCTACCACCCATAGGCGAATGGTACAGTTGAAGCTTTCAATAAGATTCTGGAGACAACGCTAACTAATATTTGTAGTGTTAATAGAGATGATTGGGATTTTAGAATTCCAACAGTATTATGGGCTTATCGAACTACTTGCAAAAAGCTAACAACAAAGACTCCCTTCAAGTTAGTTTATGTCTTAGAAGCAGTAGTACCTATGGAATACCTGGTTCCTAGTTTAGGAATTGCAACATTTACAGGTATGGATGACACTGACAATGTTCAATACAAGCTCACGCAATTGATGGAACTAGAGGAAGACAGGTTCATTGCAGGATTTCATCAGCAGGTATAGAAAGAACGAGAAAATTCTTACCATGACAGACATGTCGAGAAGAAAGCATTCAAACAAGGAGATTTGGTACTTTTATATGACAGCAAGTTCATGAAGCATCCAAGAAAGTTCAGGACACATTGGCTCGGACCATTTGAGGTTTCCTACGTTACAGAAGGAGGTGTTGTGTAATTGAGGACTCTTAATGGAGAATGGAAGGATGGTTTAGTGAATGGGAGCTGGTTGAAGTTGTATTGTGACAACTAGTTGCCTCACAGCTCTCAATAAAAGAAAAGGAAGAAGGTTCTAGGTACCAGGTGTAGTTGAAATTGGGTACCAGACAAAAAAAATACAGTCTCCACACAATAGGGAAGGACAAAGTAGAAAGCACAGGCTGCTCCGCGCAGTTTGCAGTCGAAGTAATACAGAAGGTTCAACCCTATAGTGACTTGGGATGAGTCACATGTGAATGTTGGGGGCTTGTTGGCCCTTGGTCATGTATTAAGGAAGAAAGAGAAGTTTAAAGAAAAATAAAGACAAAGTATGGAGTGCGCAGAATACACACAAACCGAGGAGGGGTCGAAGTGGTTAAAGAAGAAAAAAAGAAGGAGAGAAGTAAAGGAAAAGAAAGTCGTTAAAGAGAGGATCAAGGAAGAAAAAGAAGCAAGGAAGATGAATTGTGGACAGGACAACAAGCAGAAGAAGACACCAATGGGTGCTTTGGATCACCTCGCAGAAAAGAAGGAAGAACAGGTTGGCGAAGTCCTTAAAGTACGGGTTATGTGGACCTAGGTTTTTTGCTCCTGGACTTTGGTCCAGGGTTTCTAAGAGTCGTAGAAGTATAAATAGAAGTCTAAGAAGAGTTGAGAGGGGGTTGATGTTGATATAAAGATATTAAGAGGTAAAAGTGCTAGGTCTAAAAGAATTATTGTATTTTTGGATCTTCAGTTGGGTGCACAGGGAGGGGAGAGAAAGAGGGAGAGAGAGAAGGATCTGCAGCTGAGTGTACAAATAGAACTGTGTATTTTGATCTACATTATCAATAAACACAGTTCTGTGGACGTAGCCCTAGGGAGAGGGTGAACCACGTAAATCTTGTTGTTCTTTGTGGTTGATGTTGTGTTATTTGCTATATGTTATACTGTTATTATATTGTTGTTTTCCCTACTGAAGATATGAAATATAACTAACTTAGCGGAGTTAAACATAATAGGGTTAAGAATCTCTAGGCTACCTTACATTGTTGTTCTAGAATCATATTGCACTCCCTCTGCTTGTAAACACATGTTTCTTGAAACCCCCCCTATTGCTACTTCGGGTGAGACTTCATATGCTTCGCAGGTGTTGCCGAAAGGGACAATAGTTAGGGTTTGTTGGTGCGTTGTTAGAGCTAAACCCTGGGTCTGCCCCTTTTCCAACATTTGCTCCGAATCCTTTCCTATCAGGATTAAAACTTAAGGATGGTGGGGACACTCCATTGGTTGACAACACACTATAAAGACATCTAGTGGAGAGCTTGTTGTATCTCACACACTCTAGACCATACCTCTACTATGAAGTTGGCGTTGTTTCCAGGTTCATGCAGGAGCCACATGAGATACATTGGAAGGTTGCAAAGTGTATCCTTCGATGCGTGCAGGGCACCATCACCTTTGGGATTCATTATGCAATAGACTGTACATTAGATCTCATCAGGTTCATTGATTTTGATTGTGGTCGCAATAACACTAATCACAAGTCCACATCTGGTTACTCACTTAGTCATGGTTCCGAGCCTATATATTGGTCGAGAAATAAGCAAGATGTTATTTCTCTTTCTTCATCCAAGGAAAAGTACATAGGGGTAGTTAACATAACCATTCAGGCTACGTGGCTATAACATTTTCTCACTAAGTCGGGCATTTAGTTTCATCGATCGATCGTCATCTGGTGTGACAACTAGAAAACTCTGAAGTTTTGCAGAGATCCATTTCATAGGCAGTGGATGAAGCACATAGAGATCCACATGAACTATATCTGATACTTAGTACACGAGGGGATCATCGACCTACAATTATGTCCTTCAACAGAACATACGACAAACATCTTCAACAATACCTTCACTGAGCATAAGTTTCATTCTCTTCAAAGTTGTCTTGGAGTGGAGGACACAATTTCCTAACAAATGTAGTTCTTCTTTTTACCTACATTGTACCTTGAGNTTTCACCATAGCGATGTTTGGGGGGGTGTTGGAGTTACTTCACACACACCTATGATTTATTTTTGCTAAGGTTTTTCCTATGTTTATTAGTCTGTATTCAGTCTCCTACAGTTTAGGGAGAATATTCCTCTAGGAGAATATTCTCTTCAGTTTTCACTTTAGTTTGACTAGTTGAATTGAGTCTAGATGATGCATTGGTTTTGTCACCATGCAACATTGGGATCATCACCAGATAATGCACATTATCCTTGGTATCATCACTATAATAGTGCATTACCCATGATTCCCTAATCTCTTCCTCACTTTAGTATGTTTCAGTCTGTTAACTGAAGACTAATAAACTAGTTAACTCAGCTAGGTTGCAGTTCACTCCATACTAGACTAGGTGGCAATTCACTCCCATAATTATTGGTGTGTGTCCAGATCACTCTACACCACCACTATGGCGCATTGGCTTCACCTCCACTGTGCATTTGTTGAGTTATACATAGTATATCATGTGTAAATTATTAATTTTTCATTACAATTATTGAGAACTCTTCCATTCTTTATCTCTTACTTCTTCTTTCTCAATTTCTCTCTGCAAATGTGTGTGGTATTTTCTAGATAGATCTATTATGTGCAGGTTCAACACATTTAAATGGTATTAGAGATGATGGACTGCTAAGAAAAAACTACACCAATTATTTCTGCAGTTACCAAAGATTGAAGACAATGGAAAGATGGAATTCCGAAAAGAATTCATTCTTACACCTTACAATTAATTTTCATGGAAGGAGTGAATAATCGTGCATATCTGAACCAAAGAATTGTACAGGTTAACCTTGAATACAGAGACAAAACCAACATCAGCCATAGAAAAATCCAACTATCTAAATCGAATTGATGTAGCATTCGAAACAATTTGCAGTCTCATCTCTCCTGATCTCCTTTTTCACATATCTTCATGTAAAACCCCCAATGAAGCCTGAAACACCTTGGAATGGATATTTGGAAAATAGGATGAGATGAGGGGACACATGCTCGAGGTGGAATTTCTCACATTGGATCCAAAAATCTTCGACAATCTCCAATATTTCTTTACAAAATACAAGGATTTATTGTCGCAACTCAAAGCTTGCGATGTTGATAAATATAAGAATGAGAAACAAATGGTTCTCACCATTCTCTCCAAACTTAGTCCTTAATTCTCCATGTTTGCATCCATGTTCCATTCAGTCAAATTATCCTCTGGATCCACTTGGAAGATGCCTTCTCTTGAGGAATTTATCTAATACCTGACACAAGAGCAAGCGAAGCTCATCAACATGAGAAAAATCAAAGGCCCAAAGGCGCATGCACTTACTGTGCAAGATGGAAGCCATCAATATCAGAAATCTAAAGATAAATACAAAAGGAAAGCTCATGCAAATCCAAATAAGGAAGGGTACTCAAAACCCTTCACCGATGCCTCCTGATCCAAAGGTGGAAAGGGAAGAAAAAGGGAGAAATGCACATACTGTCACAAAGGATTCCATCCACAATATTCATGCATGCAAAAAAAAAAAGATCTAATGACTCAAATACTTTAGAAAAACAAACTTGGCAATCACATCTCCGAGGGTGCTAAGATGAAGAAGCCAAAAGATCAGAATCCCAAGAAAGGAAATTCTAGACATGCCTTGATTTCCATCGACTCCTCTCTCGATGCTTGGATTGTAGATTCATGAGCATCACATCACATGGTTGCCACAAAATCAGTCTATTCTTCATTGGATGCATGAAAAGGTCCTCCTATTCTGATGGGGGACAACTCTCCATTGGAGGTCATCGACAAAGGAAGGATTGAACTTACCAATGGAAGCTTCAAGAATGTGTTGCACGTTCCCAAACTTTCCGTCAATCTTCTCTCCATGTATCAAATGAGGGATTCTGGCACCGAAAATAAAGTCATATTCACACCAAATGTAGTGTACATCTATGACATGCAAACCAATTCCAGGGTTGCTACCAGTGAGGTAAATCAACAATCTAGATTGTATACATTTTATGAATTTATTGAACCAGATTCTACTTTAATGCTTACCCATGCCGATGAAAGTAGTAGGATATGACATGAAAGGTTCGGGCATTTGAATTTCATATATATGCAACATCTTAGAAGGAAAATATTGGTTGATGGTCTACCATACATCCATTTCTAAAGGAATCTGTGAGGGATGTGTTCTTGGAAAACACCCTCAAGAGAAATTCAACAAAGGAAAGACTCAAAGAGATTCCTCTCCTTTAGATCCGATCCATAGTGACATCATGGGTCCTTTTCCGCATCCATTAATCAGAAAAATGATGTTTGTTCTCATTTTTTTTTTGATTTCTCACGTTTCACATGGATTTACTTTCTCAAGAAAAAATATGAGGTCTTTCAACACCTCAAAGATTTCAAAGCCCTTGTTGAGACACATTCCAAAAAGAAAATCAAAGTCCTCTGAACTGATAATGGGGGAGAGTATGTCAATCATGATATTCAAAATATTTTTCATGAGGCAGGGATTCAGTTGCAACATACAGTTCCCTATACTCTGTAGCAAAATGGAGTTGGTGAGCGGAAAAACAGATCTCTAAAAGAGATGGCATCTTGCATGCTACATGCAAAGTCACTACCACAGAGACTATGGGCCAAAAAACTTAATTGTGCAACCTACATCTAAAACATATCTCCCCATAGATCTATCAAGGATAAGACCCCCTATGAGTCTTGGAGCAACCTCAAACCAGAAGTGACCCACTTTCGTATTTTCGGTTCATGTGCACGGGACTAGATTCCATATGAAAAGAGGAAGGCACTTGATCCACAGAGCACTGAGTGTATTTTTGTTGGATACCCAGACGGTGTGAAGGGATATAGACTTATTGATCTTTCCTCGGACCGACTCATTATTGAGTGTAGTTTCCATTTTGAGGAAAGTGTCTCGCATGTACCTCAATATCTGCATGTAGACACCTTTATTCTTCCACCTGTCTGAGATGATGAGCATGCACATGTCGACTCTTCTTTAGACGATAGTTTTGATTTAGAGGATTTAGATACAGAGTTAGTGTAACATCCTCGACCACCCAGGTCAATCCATGCTACTCCAGAAACTACTTTGATATGATATTGTAACATCCCCAACGTCCAATTGGGCTATGCCATGAAAAAAATTTAGAACTATATGAAAATTAAATCATATACACACATAAACTCTTGAGGAACTTTATATATAAAACATAAAACAAAAAAATACATTATGTAAATGAAAAGATTCATATGGAAATGACAATAAACATATACATGTAGCATACATGAAATGCCCATAAATATAACACATAAATAATAATGCAGCATATAAATTAACACACAATTGACACTTATCTTGCTAAGAATATCACCAACTTCATGCAGACCTTCCACGAACCTCCCAGCCTTAGACCACATTGGTCATTAGTCTCAGTAGTGGGTCAACCCCCAAGCTGGGACTAAACTCCACCCGTGTAAGGGGATTCCTAACTAGGTTGATGTATCTCAGACAACAGGAAAGACTCCGTCACAGGTGCCAACTCAAACTAACAATCTACAGTCCCTTATTTCCAACATGCATTTCCCACCCCATGAAGTGCACCCCTTCTCTGCTCAATAGTCCCTCGGGTTCCCCACTTCCTTTCTGGGCTTTAGAAACAGGTTAGATAGGAAGTCTCAGAGCCCTGTAGTTGTAGTTTAGCACCTTCAAGAAATCAATTCCCAACAATTCTCTCACCTAGAGAGAAATTTCTCACGGGCCTGACAACCCGCCTCTTTAGTATCCCATGGGCCTGACAACCTGCTTCTTCAGTCTAGCTCCCAAGCTAACCAGGTACAAAAATAGGTATGGGTACAGATACAGGTTCAGGTACAGTGACAGGAAGGTATGGAGGAAAGATGAATGAGTGAGTGCATGATCATGGAATGCTTGACTGAATGAATGATCAGAAAATGAACTAAGTCCAAACTATATGTATGCATGTTTCCAACTTGACACTTGTCATGTTGGGATCTAATTTGGCCCACTTGTCCCCATCCTTAGAACTTAGGATAAAATAATTATCCATACTTTATACTTTAAGGAATATTAATATAATATTCCTTTTTGTCTTAAGCTCTCTAACTTAGCCCTTATCCTTATCTTTTAGCCCCCACTTTCCCTAACTAGTGGAGTTTAGTACCCCATACTCTTTTATCATGGTCGTTCTGCGCACATTGATGTATTTTATATTAACAATGAGACATATAAAAAAATAGGCTCATTGGCCTTTAAAATCTAGGCTCTCTGGCCTAATCATCACATAAGCCTTCTGGCTTATAATAAACTGGTTCACCATCCTATAAAACACAACATATATACAAAGTCTCCTTGGCCTCAAAATCACGCGCACTTAAATTTGTTGTGCGCGATATCCTGGAATGTGCACACTTCATCATTCTAGTGCACAGTACATGTGTGCACTATGCCATTGAAGGTGCATACAAAAATTATATCAAACAGATCACCAACTTAAGTACATTTCCATTTACATTTACAATAGGGTTCGTCATAGGGATATTACAGTCAATACAGTCAGATACAGAATCAGTGCATCCAGATGCAGATGCAGAGCCACAGAAGAGGACCAAGTGGGCCCAGACTACTCTTGATAATGTAGGGGATCTTGTTGGTGATCCAACTGAAACTAGGAGGACTCGATCTAATTTCGAGGAGCCTCCTATTGCACTCACTGCCACTGAACCATTGCTCTCCACACATATTTTCTTGGTTCAGATCCATAGTCTTATGGCGAGGCTGCTAGAAATCCATTTTGGGAATCTTCCATGCAGGGGGAGTACAATTCCCTCCTCGAGAACCAGGCTTGGGGTTGTTGGAAGATTGGTTGTTTTCATTGATGTCAACCCTAGTCATGGGTTTTGGACCGCAAGATTGATAAAGGTATTTGGACATGAAGGACAATACACATGCATATACAACACCCATGAATGGATAGTATACATCATGTTGTTTCTGATGGTATGTGGCACGTCACGTGTATCCTCATGGTTGAGGAGAAATGAATTTTTGAAGATGACAAAGTGAATTGAAGAAGGAAGTACATGTAGGCTCTGAAGATAATTAAAGAAAAGAAATACAAAATAAGAAAGTGTCAGCGAGACCCTAATGTTAAAATTAAGTGACTTAAATGGTATAAATAAACATCATTATACATTCATTTTGATATAAGTCGAATTTGAGAGGAAACAAGAAGTAAAGAAGGCCGGATTTCAAGGGAGGATGAAGTCTTTTGGTGATGTGTTCTAAGGTATGTTATTTTTAGGTCATCTTACCATTTTTTCTATAAGTTTTTTTCTAGAACGAGTCAAATGGTGAAATCACTATGGTATTGAGAATACATATCAAGGTACCTCTGGTAAAAATTTCAGCTCTTGATTCGCTATAATTATGGAGATACACTCTGTGGAAGATAGGGTTTGTGACCAGTCCTAAAGCTAGTCAATAAATAGGTGTTCCGAGTAAAAAATTCATAACTTCTTCATCGAGAATACAAATGATGTGGGACAAATTTCATTGGAAATAGTATGGACTGTAGTTTTTTTTGTGCAAGTTTCAGAATCAGATGTTAAATATTGAGCGTGGGACATTCTGTACAAGTTCAGTCTCTTGAATAGACCAGAATTGAATAAAGTCTACCATTATTTCTATAACTTCTTTTTGGGGAGGATTCAAGGAGTGAAACCTGGAGGAGTTTTAGAGAATACATTGAGTAATATTATATACAGTATCAAAGTACTCCAAGAATTGAAGAATTGCAAAAATTGAAGAAGTCTCAGGAAACTTTATCAGGTTCTATGTGATGATTGGTTGATGGTGATGATTTAATGTAAAGTTTTATTATCTCTGATATATTCTTGGGTGGAAGGAAGGGGCAAGGATGGAGAGTTCAACTCTCTCTTGATATTGGAGGATTGTATCTTCCTCT
>ML804760.1:258759-279341 GCA_009831015.1 Picea engelmannii
AATATAGTGGACCTAGTCCACCTTACATTGAATGACCACATTCTCATATATTAAATGAATTCCACTAATAATACATAACCACATTCCCATTGGGTACCTCCCTAGGTACCCCATATTACCTCCCTAGGTATACTACAGACTCCAGTGGTTTGGGGTGCAGTGTCATAGATAAGCCAAAATGTTTGAAGGTCGGAGCCACATGGCGATACTTCGGGCTCCTTCGGGAGTTTGGGATTTCGGGACTCCAGAGGATTTGCGCGCATAAAGGAAAAGTGGTGATCTCTCCTGCAACTTATGTGTTAAATGAAGATCAAATCCTGTTGTTGGATTGGACGATGGATGGACTTCCACCATGGATGTAGGAGCTTAAGGATGGTATGAATGAGATGGATCCACATGGCCCTCAACTAATAGCGCTCAAAGAACTTTAGGAGGCCATAAATTCAATCAAAAGCTCATATTTGAGTCTGATAGCAGTAGTTGGAAAGCTACGATTGAGTAGACGAGGATGGAGACCTTGGAAAGAAGATTTGAGATGATTAAAGTAAGAAACATTTTGAGTCCTCATCCCTAGAAAGGGTACTTAGGGGTCGAGTGTGTTTCAACAAGTTCCCCTCTATAATCCATATGCTCTCTGCTGGTGCTATGCCTTCCCTCTAGACCATATATCAATTGTATTGGCCTTATCCAAGAGAAAGGGTCTTCTTATCTAAAATATGCACAACCTTTTCATTTTTCTTCCTCAGAATGGCATGTTTCCAGTCCTCCTCTGCCTCATTGTCATCACCCAGATCGTCCCCTTGGAAGATATATAATTCATAAACATTAAACAGAGGGGAAATATCAAGATCATCTGGTAAATCGACCTTATAAGCATTGTCGTTAATTTTGTTGAGAATCTTGCAAGGACCAATTTTCTTATACTTCAATTTTGGGTAGATTCCTCTAGGAAACCATTATTTCCGTAAATAAACCATTACCAAATCACCTTCACTGAATACATGGTTGTCGGTCAACATCTTCTATAATTTTGTCCTGTTCATTATTGGCCTGCAATTTTTGTCTCACATGTTGCTGCAGCTATTGGGTGTGTTCTGTAAATGCGTCCCCGTCATCACCAATCCTATCCCCAAGTGATAGTTGCACCAAATATAGGAAACCCATTGGATTTATAAAAAACCTGAAATGGTGATTTACCTATAGATCTATTCACTGAAATATTGTTATCAAATTCTGGTTAAGGTATTAAACCCAAATCCCACTACTTGGGATTCTCTCCAACAATTCTCTGTAACAGGTTTCCCAAACTCCGATTTACTACCTTAGTTTTCTCATTTGTTTGGGGATGATAAGCATGATTGAACTATAATTTAGTCCCCATTTTTTTCCAAAGATGACCCAAGAAATGAGTATCTCTATTAGAGGTAATATTTTTTGGAACCCCATGCAATCTAACAATTTCTGACAAAAAAAAAAAAAAATATTCCACCCTCAATGCATCACTAGGTTTCTTTCAAGAAATAAAATGAACCATTTTAGAGAACCTATCAACAACCACAAAAATAGAATCATTACCTCATTGTTTGTTTTGGATCCCCCAAAAAAAGTCCATGCTCAGATCTATCCATGGGTTTGTGGGCACTGGTAATGGCATATACAACCCTGTGTTCTGTGAGTGTCCTTTATCCATTTGAAAAATCCTATATCGTGCCACATACTTGGTTATATCATTTTTCATCTTCGACCAATAATACTTATCTTAGATTAAGTCTAACATCTTATCCTTTCCAAAATTATCTACCAAACCACTACTGTGAAGTTCTCTAATATTATTTTCCCTCGTAGAACCAATTGGAATGCATTGTTGTTTTCCTTTGAATAGGTAGCCATATTGCATAAAATATTCACCTTGAGTAAGATCCATATTCCCAATGACTGGATTCTTCAATTGTTCCAAAATCTCCCAAAAATCATTATCAGATGCATAGATATCCTTTAATGCGGAAAACCCAATTACTTTATTTTCCATGGTTTTCAAAAGAATAGTGCGTTGACTCAAAGCAACTGCAACTTGACTTTTTCGTCTTGATTTGTTCTTCATAATAAATGTGTAGCCTTGTAAGAAAGAAACCCATTATGCATGTCTGTTGTTCAATTTCTTTTGGGTGTTTACATATTTTAATGCAATGCGATCAGTAAATAACATGAACTCCTTCGACACTAAATAATTCCTCCATTGTCGCAATGCTTGCACAATTTCATAAAATTCTACATCATATGTAAAGTAGTTATTTCTTACCTCATTCAAATTTTCACTAAAAAATTCAATTGGTCTCCCTGCTTGGATAAGTATAGCTCCAATGCCTACATTTAAAGCATGACAGTCTAGCTCAAACACTTTATCAAAATATTGTAAGGCTAATATAGGTTCCTCGGTTACCTTCTTCTTTAAAAACTTAAAACTTTCCTCAGCTTCATTGGTCTACATGAATTTCTTGTCTTTGGTGCAATCTTTTATGAGTGCTACAATACTGCTAAAATTTCAAATAATTTTTTGGTAAAAGGTGGTCAATCCATGAAAAATTCATACCTTTGTTATGATCCAAGGGCTAGGACACCCCAAAATTGCTCTAACCTTCTTTGAATCCATCTTTACTCCTTCTGATGAGATGAAAAAACCCAAAAATGCCAAACTTTCTTGCGAGAACCTACATTTCTTAAGTTTTGCATAAAGATAATGTTTTTTCAACACATCAAATATAATTTTTAAATGTTGCAAGTGATCTTCTTTGTTGTTATTGAAAACTAGGACGCCATCAAAACAAATGACAACAAACTTACCAATATAAGGTCGAAGCACAATATTCATCAACCGCATGAAATCACTAGGTGCATTGGACAAATTGAATGTGATCACCATCCATTTATATAGTCCATTCATGGTATTGAAGGCAGTTTTCCATTCATCCCCTTCACAAATCTAGATCTGGTGGTATCCACTTCACAAATCAATTTTACTAAAATATTTAGCTTCTGCTAGCACATCCATCATGTTGTCCAAGCGCGGTATAGGAAAATGATATTTGATGGTAATTTAATTGATTTCTCTTTTATCTGTGCACACCCTCCATGTATTATCGTTTTTGGATTCAACAATGTCGATACCACAAAGGGACTCATGCTTTCTCTTACCACACCTTTCTTTATAAGTTTGGTTACTTGCCTATTGATATCTTCATGTTGTGTAGGACTCATCCTATAGGAATCCTGATTAGGTAAAGATGATCCTGGGATTAGATCAATGTAATGTGGAATATCCCTCTTTGGTGGAAGACTATCAGGTAGTTCATTAGGGATAACATCAACATATTCTTCTAGTACCTTGGCCACTTCGGTAGAGATTGGTATGTCTTCCCCAACTCCTTTTTGCACTATTAATGCACATCAAAATCATGTTGCCTTTGTTTCCTTAACAAACTCTCTTTTTGAAAACATATTCTCAGTTTTTCCTTCATCCTTAAGGGTCAATAAGACGAGTTTTGATCCATCATTCCAAAAGGTGTAGGTATTATTTTATCCATCATGCATGACTTTTCTGTCATATTTCAAAGGCCTCCTCAATAACAGATGACATGCATCCATCATAATGACATCACACCATACTTCATCTTTATAAGTCTTACTAATGGAAATCTTGATCAAACATCTTTTATTAATGGTGACTTCATTCCCATTTTTGAACCATGCAATTTGATAAGGATGCGTATGTGTTTCACAACGTAATTTAAACTTGTATACCATATCTTTGGAAACCATATTCTAACAACTCACACTATCAATAATAACTTGAAATACCTTTCCCCCAGACATGCATTTGGTTCGACAAATATTTGTCTAAAGCCAAGAATATTCACTTCCACTACCCTTCCTTTGATCTTTTTTAGGAATCACCATTGACCTTTGTATCATGAGATTTTCCCCCATATCGGGCGAGACTTCATATTCATCTCCTTCTTCTTCATTCTCAACTTGAACCAAGTTTAAACTAGGCTATTGTCCTTGCTTCAACTCTTGAATGTTATAATTTGGGAATTCAAATCCCAATGACCCTCTACACCACACCTAAAACACACAAAAGGTCCTCCTCTTCCACCATTATAACCTCTACCCCTCTGAAATTCTCTTCCTCGTGGTTGATTCAGGTTACCTTGTCAAGTATCTTCTGCTTTCTTATCTCCTTGGGATGATTATCCTCTACTATATTTAAGACCACTCCATGAGGAAGATGATGTACCCCTCCTTTCTCTATTCCTTTGAGAAAATTGTCGGTTTTGTTTTTTCCTCGACCGAGGAAAAAGAAAAATTGAAAATTTTCTTAAAGGAATAGAGGAGAAAGGAGGGGTACATCTACCTCATGGGAAGGTTTTAACTATGGAAGAGGATAATCATCCCAAGGAGTTGAGAAAGCATAAGATACCCGACAAGGTAACCTGAATCAACCACAAGGAAGAGGATTTTAGAGGGGTAGAGGTTATGGTGGTGGAAGAGGAGGACCTTATGTGTGTTTTAGGTGTGGTGTATAGGGTAATTGAGAATTTAAATGCCCAAATTATAACATGCAAAAGCCGAAGCAAAGACAAGAGCCTAGTTTAAACTTGGTCCAAGTTAAGAATGAAGAAGGATTTGAATCTGAAGTCTCGCCCGATATGGGGAAGAATCTCATGATACGGAGGCCAATGGTGATTCCCGAAAAAAGAGCAAAGGTAGAGTAGAGGCAATGAAGATTCTTGGCTTCAGAAAAATATTTTTAGAACCATATGCACTTTCGAGGGAAAGGTATTTCAAGTTATTATTGATAGTGGAAATTGTGAGAATATGGTTTCCAAAGAGATGGTAGATAAGTTTAAATTACACCGTGAAACACATCCCCATCCTTACCAAATTGCATGGTTCAAAAAGGGGAATGAAGTCACCATTAATAAAATATGTTTGGTCAAGTTTTCCATTAGTAAGACTTATAAATATGAAGTATGGTGTGATTTCATTATGATAGATGCATGTCATTTGTTATTGGGAAGGCCTTGGAAATTTGATAAAAAAATCATGCATGATGGAGAAACTAATACCTACACCTTTTGTAAGGATGGAATGAAAGTCGTCTTATTTCCCCTTAAGGATGAAGGCAAATATGAGAATATGTTGTCAGAAATAGAGCTTGTTAAGAAAATGAAGGCAATAGGATTTTCCTATGCATTAATAGTGAAAAAGGAGCCAAGGAAGACATACCAATCCCTCTTGAAGTGGCCAAGGTACTAGAAGAATATGTTGATGTTATCCCTAATAAACTACCTAATGGTCTTCCACCAAAGAGGGATATTCCACATCACATTGATCTAATCCCAGAATCATATTTACCTAATCAAGCAGCTTATAGGATGAGTCCTACACAACATGCAAAGCTCAATCGACAAGTAATAGAACTTTTATTGAAAGGCGTGGTAAGATAAAGTGTGAGTCCCTGTGCGGTACCTTCATTGTTGACTCCAAAAAAAGATAATATGTGGATGATGTGAACAACTAGAAAATCAATCAATAAAATTACCATCAAATATCGATTTCATATACTGCACTTGGACGACAATGGATGTTCTAGCCGGAGATAAATATTTTAGTAAAATTGATTTGCGAAGTGGATACCACCATATCCATATTCGTGAAGGGGATGAATGAAAAAATTCCTTCAAGACCAGGGATGGACTATATGAATGGATGATGATGCCATTCAAGCTATCCAATGCACCTAGTATTTTCATGCGATTTATGAATAATGTGATTCGATCTTATATTGGTAAGTTTGTTTTCATTTATTTTGATGACATCCTAGTTTTCAGTAACAACAAAGAAGATCAATTGCAACATTTAAACGTCATATTGGATGTGTTGAGAAAACATCAACTTTATGCAAACCTGAAGAAATGTAGGTTCTTGCAAGAAAGTTTGGTATTTCTAGGTTTTTTCATCTCAACAGAAGGAGTCAAGATGGATTTAGAGAAAGTCGGAGCAATTTTGGAGTGGCCTATTCCTTGGATCATAACATAGATAAGAATTTTTCATGGACTGAACACCTTTTACCAAAAAATTATTCAAAATTTTAGTAGTACTGTAACACCCATAACATATTGCACCAAATGCAAGACATTCATGTGGACCAATAAAGCTGAGGAAAGTTTTAAGCTTTAAAAGAAGAAGGTAACTGAGGAACCTATATTAGCCTTACAAGATTTTTATAAAGTGTTTGAGGTAGACTGTGATGCTTTACAGGTAGGCATTGGAGTTGTATATAGCCAAGCAGGAAGACCAATTGCATTTTTTAGTGAAAATTTGAATGAGGTAAGAAATAACTACTACACATATGATGTAGAATTGTATGCAATTGTGCAAGCATTGTGACATTGGAGCCATTATTTAGTGTCGAAGGAGTTTGTTTTATTTACTGATCACATTTCATTAAAATATGTAAACACCCAAAAGAAATTGAACAATATACATGCAAAATGGGTCTCTTTCTTACAAGGCTACACCTTTGTTATGAAGCACAAGCTAGGATGACATAATCAAGTTGCAAATGCTTTGAGTCGGCACACTATTATTTTGACAACCATGGAAAATAAAGTAATTGGGTTTGTTGCATTAAAGAATCTCTATGCATATGCTAATGATTTTTTGGAGATTGTGGAATAGTTGAAGAATCCATTCCTTGGGAACATCGATCTTACTCAGAGTGAATATTTTATGCTAGATGGATACCTCTTCAAAATAAAACAACTATGCATTCCAATTGGTTCTATGAAGGAAAATATTATCAGAGAACTTCACAGTAGTGGTTTGGCAGGACATTTTGGAAAGGATAACATGCTAGCCTTAATCGAAAATAAGTATTACTGACCGAATATGAAAAAAGATATAACCAGGTATGTGGCACAATGTAGGATTTTTAAAATGGCTAAATGACACTCACGGAACACCAGATTGTATATGCCATTTCCAATGCCCAGTAATCCATGGACAGATCTGAGCATGGACTTTGTGTTGGGGCTCCCAAACACATAGTGAGGCAATGATTCTATTTTTTTGGTTGTTGATAGGTTCTCTAAAATGGCTCATTTCATTGCTTGCAAGAAAACTAGTGATGCATCAAGGTTGGCATAATTATTTTTTCATAAATTGTTAGATTGCATGGGGCTCCAAAAACTATTACCTCTGATAGAGATACTCGGTTCTCGAGTCATTTTTGGAGGAATTTATGGAAGAAAATGGGGACTAAATTACACTTCAACGGTGCTTATCACCCCCAAACTGATGGTAAAATTGAGGTAGTAAATCAGAGTTTGGGAAATCTGTTATGAAGCATTGTTGGAGAGAATCCCAAGCAGTGGAATTTGGATTTACCTCAAGAAGAATTTTCCTACAATATTTTAATGAATATATCTACAGGTAAATCTTCATTTCAAGTTGTTTATGGTAGAAATCCTATGGGTGTCCTATATTTGGTGCAGCTACTACTTGGGGATAGGATCAGTGATGATGGGGAAGCATTTTTGAAACACATTCAACAGTTGCAACAATACCTTAGAAAAAAACTGCAGGCTAGTAATGAACATAACAAAATTATAAAATATGTTCACCGACGATACCAAGTATTCAAGGAAGGTGATTTGGTAACAGTTTATTTATGGAAAGAGTGGTTTCCTAGAGGAACCTACCACAAATTGAAGTATAAGAAAATTGGTCCTGCAATATTCTCAAGAAAATTAACGATAATTCTTATAAGGTCAATTTACCAACTGATCTTGATATTTCCCTTGTTTTTAATGTTTATGACTTATATATCATCCATGGCGACGATCTAGGTGATGACAGTGAGGCAGAGGTGGATTGGAAACAAACCATTCCAAGAAAGAAAAAGGAAAAGATTGCACATATTTTATATAAGAAGACCCTCATACTCAACAAGGGAAATACAACCGATATCTGGTCCAGTGTGAAGGCGTAGCACCAGCAGAGAGTACATGGATTACAGAGGGGGACTTGCTTAACCTAGATCATATTAACTGACAACAATTTGAAAACAATAACTTGCAAGAGTTGTGTTCTTTTCAACCAGAGGAGAATGATGCAGGGATTTTCGAGGGTCATAACGTTTGACTCAGTTATCCCTTTGGGATAAAATTTTATAGGGATTTGTGTCTCAAAGAGTTCACTATCGTTTTTCTCTGATCGTACATCGTTTCGACACTTTTTCAGCACCAAATTCCTTCATATAAGGCCTCAAATTGGGGTTTTAGTGTTTTTACGAGAATTTTTAAATTAGTAATTATCAGTTATCCCTTAGTTTATGCACCTAATCGGAAAATCAAGTTGACAAATAGTGTCATTGTAGTTAGCTTTTAGTTATTGGTCAATTTTAGAGTCATGCAAGAATTTTCTAAAATTAGTTGTTTTTTCTAAAATTAGTTGTTTTCGAAAATATGAGATAGTAGTTATACGGGGTTGAACTTCCATTGTAATAGTTAGGATGGATAAGGAATAAAAGAGAGTTATTTTACATTCTCGTGTATTTTTGCATGGTTTTTAGATCTTATGAATGAAACAAAGTTTATTGGCTACAACAAGATGATTAAGGAAAGGCGTGATGATGTTAATACCTCAACAATATAATGTTATATTGAAGAACTTCGTGATTTATACATTAACAAAATTTTCTTTGAGAAGATAAATTCTTAGAAAAAAAAAATTCTTTGTGGAGATAAATGCTTAGAAAAAATGAAAAATCTTGATGATGATATGATGTTGAGCTGGGTTAAAACTTTACTCTGAAATATTAGATTTATGAGCTAAAATTCTTTATCAACAACTCTTAGAAATGTATATGTTTTATGGTGCTTTCAATTTTTCATGGACATGGTTTTAATTATGCTATTACTATAGTGAAAAAACTCTTTAAATGTTTYAAAGGAATGATTAGAATTATTTTTAAACAAAATCTTTATATGTATAMTTKAACAKGGTGAATCATAATGGRCTTAAACACTAGATTATGACAACACTACTTTTTGTTGTTGGATATGTCAATAAAATGGTCATTTTCAAAATTATTGTCCACAAGTCAAAGTTTATTAAAAAGGGAAAATGGTGATCCTTTCAAATCCAAAAGTTAGATGAATTGGTAACAAAAATAATGGCCTAAGAAAAGGTTGAAAAAGATAATAACGATGGATGAGGAAACAAAATACATATTTATAGATTTATGTTTTCATCCATATAAAGTTTTTTAAATAAAAAAAAAGTCCTTATAAAAATGGTATTCAATTATTGAGTTAGTAGTTAAGTTATAGATTCCTAAATAAGATTGAACCTGGAAAATCAAAGTATAGGATTTATTATAAAATAAAAACTTGTATTTAATGCAAATTTTTTTGTTTTCGAAAGTACAAAAGATAAAATTATATATTAGAGGAATGTTAAAGTTAATTTGTGGTGATGTGAACTTACCTATCTTATAATTACTATTGATTATCATACTCCATATAAAGATCAAAATTTCCTTTTGTGAAGTCCGTTGGACTCATCAACTATCTTCACCAAATGGTTTCAATATTTGATTTTCAATCTACTATTTTCAAATTTTTAATCCATATAGTTTTKTTTTTGGGTGATATTTCTTTATTTTATACTCATTTCAACATTTTTTGAAACTCAATAAGGTAGGTCTTATATTAACATAACAACATCCATTTTATAYGCATTTCAACTTTTTTTGAAATTAAATAAGATAGGMCTTATATTTACGTAATAACATCCATTGACCAACTTCTACTTCTACAATCTAGCACTTTCAATAAGGTAGGCATTATATTTACATAACAACATCCATTGACCAGATTCTACTTCTACCATTTAGCACTTTCTAATATGCATAATAATCAATGATTAACAAATTAAAAATCTTATTGATCATCTTCAATTTTTGATAATAAGCCAATGATTCCATTGGAGAGCGTATCAGGTTTCAGAGTCCACAATCTCGTCGTCGACCAATAGAAAGATGACGTCGACGATTCTTTGAATATGTTTGACGCCATGGGAGACCATGATAATGGTCATTCCCTTGCCCCTTTTCAAATTCGTGATCGACTACTCGATGCGTTGAGTCAAGATGGGATTATGGAATTGATTACCGACCTTCGAAGAGCGCTGGCGTTTGGAACAACATGACGACACGTTGTTGCAGAGCCAGGACATCGAGCTTGGTAATTTTGTGGTAGTCGAGGAAGACAGAGTCGACAGGCGGTTACTAGAGCTTGTTCAACTCCCTCAGGAACGTCAACTTGCCGCTCCCGTTGGGACCAATTACACCCACCACCGTCCCCTTCCATAAGTCCACTAATACTCCCGACATAAGGCTACCTGGATTTTTTTGATCTTTTGGGTGAAGACATCTTGGCACTGGTGGAAGAGTCCAGGAGGAAGGGAAGGGTGTCAGGGGAATTAAATGATACCTTTGTAGTGCTTATCCATAAGAGTGATAAACCTGACTCTTTTGGATGGTTTATACCAATTTCACTTTGTAATTTGGTTTATAAGATTATATCGAAGATCATAGCAATAAAAATCAAAATTTCACTTTCTCTGGGTATCTCAAAGGAACAGTTTGGGTTTTTAGAGGGTAGACAAATCACAGATGCAGTTGGAGTTGTACAAGAGGTTGTGCACAGTATAAAGGTTAAAAATATTAAATCACTGATACTAAAAATGGATTTAATAAAGTCATATGACAGAGTAGACTGTGGCTTTCTCGGGCTAGTTTTATTACAAGTTGGTCTAATCTTGGAGGCAACAGACTGGATTATGGGATGTGTTACTTCTGCAAACTACGCGGTTTTGATCAATGGTAAACCACCAAATTTCTTCAAGAGTTCCAGGGGCCTAAGACAAGGCTTCTTGTTATCACCTTTATTATTTCTACTTATTGTGGAAGGACTAAGTAGACTTTTACTTGAGCATGTTGATGCAAAGAACATTGCAAGTATTCCAGTAGCCAAAGGTATTAGAATAACACACCTTTTGTTTGTGGATGATGTTGTTCTGTTTCGGATTGGTAGAAAGTATGAATGGGAAACTTACAAAAAGATTTTGGATCTATTCTGTAAGGCAACAAGAATGGTTGTTAGTATTCAGAAATCGGTCTTTCTAGAAGCAGGATGGGAAGTGGAACGAATTGAATGGTTGAAAGAGTTGTTACCCTTTGATGTAAGACCTGTTGATGAAGGGTTTAAGTACCTGGGATTCCACATAAAACCAAATTGGTGGCTTTCCTTAGGTGGAAGGGTCACTTTAGTGAAGGAAGTATTGGAAAGTATCTCTATATATTGGTTATCATTGGCCAAGATACCAAAAAGTGTTTTGAACAGAATAAGAAAAAGGATGTTTAGCTTTCTATGGACAGGTAAAAAAGATAAGGAAGGTATGCATTTGGTTAGCTGGAAAAGGCTTTCAAAACCAAAAAAGAATGGTGGTTGGGGCATAAAAAATATCTTTACAATTGGCAAAGCACTGGAAGTAAGAAGTCTTTGGCAATGTCTGATGATGCCAGGTATATGGCATGAGGTTATTATTAAAAAATACCTTCAAAAGAAGACTGTGGAAGAATGGTTTAGACTGCAAAAAATTTCTAGTACTGGATCCTCAAATTTCTGGAGAGCTCTAACACTTTCCTTACCTGTTATCTCTGATTGGTTGTCTTGGAAGATTGGAAATGGGAAAACAGTTCGTTTAGGAGTAGATCCTATAGTGGGTTGTCATAATTTTTACAAACTTTCAACTAATATTACAGAGGCACTGAAGGAACAAGGTGTAACCTACTTGGCACAGGCTGGAGAGGGTTATGTGGAAGACAATGCTCATAATAGTTGGAAATGGGTTGAAATTCTGGGACTGGAAGGTGATAAAAAATAGGAATGGATTAATTATACAAAGGAGTTAAGGGGAGCAAGAATATATTTGAAGGAAGAAAAAGATGCTATGGTATGGTCTTGGAATACAAAACTGGGACAGGTGAGTACAAAACAAGCTTATAAGGCACTATAGGTGGAGGAAAGAGGTGTAGAAATAAAGTTCTGGTATACAAATCTTTGGAACTGGAAGTTACCCCTAAAAATTCAATTGTTTATCTGGTTATTGTTAGAACGGAAGATACTCACGTGGGAAATTATGAAGAAAAGAGGTTTTAATGGTCCAAGTAAGTGTGTTCTGTGTGGGATATTTGAGGAAACAATTTGTCATCTTTTTATTGATTGCAACTTTATTAAATCCATTTGGACCTTAGTTACAAAGGACTTAAACAATCACAGTGAATGGGGAGGTGGAGAGATGGAAGAATGCTTTAAAAATTGTATTTTGAAAAAGGATAATAAGGAAGAAATCCCCTGCATTATTTGTTGGGAGGTGTGGAAACATAGGAATCTAATCATTTTTTAAAATGCCTTTCCTAGTATGAACAGAGTTTTATCATGCATATTACAAGACTTGGGAGAATATAAACCTGCATAGAAGCAAAATAACTTAAGGATTGATAGACCACCATGTTTGGACTGGGATTTAGCGGTGGGATTCTTTGATGGAGCCTCACAGTATATGGGTAAATAGTGTGGGGCAGGGGTTGTTCTAAAATGCCCAACTTTAGGTACTTACAGAATCAAAATGAGGTGTGGGAGCGGGACTAACACTAAAGGGGAGATTTTAGCCTTATGGTGCATCTTATATTTTGCAAATAAAATGAAGGTTTCAAGGCTAATGTTGGCAAGAGATTCTAATATCATTATTGATTGGTTTAATAATGTCAATAACTTACAAGTGCTCTCGCTACAAGATTGGATGGAAAAAATCAAAAGGTTGAGCGGAAGATTTCTTTAGCTCAAAGCATATCACATCTACAGATCCTTTAACAAAGGTGTTGATCAGATGTCAAAGGAAGCATTACAGTTGGAGGAGGAAGGGATTTTTTCTCAAAAATATCATAGGGACAACCATGCATATATGAAAGAGTCATTACCAGTTAAAGAATACTTGCTCAACGAAGAATGTTTGTCCTGTAAAACTTTTGATTACTGAAAAAGACTACTTGCTGTGATTTTTGTTGTAGTGACCAGATTTGTAAATAAAGTATAACTCCTATGGAGTTGGTTGTATAAGGGTGGAAAATATGTATGGCTAATTAAGTAATAGTTTTGTTTTTGCTATCGGAAAACAACCATGAGTTGGAGACAAGTTTGTACAAGATGCACTGTATTTTGAAAACAACCTCATTATACTTACTTAGATATTTTATTTTCTGAAAAAAAAAAATGATTTTTTAACTTTAATCAAGCATAAAAATATTATTATAAATTAAAAATGTGTTGAGAATAATATATAATTAAATAATTTTTTATTTTCGAACTTTTATTTAGATTTAATAAATTTTATTTTTTATTTAAATCCTATTTTAAATATTGAAGCTGTATATATCTACTCAAAACTTTATTTAAATATTAGATATAAAAAAAATGAGATATATTAGAAAATGAAAGTTTATCATAAATATGTAATATACAAATTTAATGTTTTGAATTCAAATCTTATTTTAAATATGGATAGATTTGTACTCTAAACTTTATCTAAAAATTAGACATCAAAAAAATGAATTAAACATAATAGAAAATGAATGTTTATCATAAATATTTAATAAGAGTAGTTCCATTTTTATAGATATTTACTAATTTTTTTTAATATTAAAGATTAAAAAATAATTAAACATCGATTTTTTTTATCATAAATATTTAATATATAAATTTAATTTTTTGAATTCAAATTTTATTTTGAATATTAAAGTGATAGATTTCTACTCAAAAGTTTATTTAAAAATAATACATTAAAAAATGAATTAGAAATAGTAGAAAATGAGAGTTAATAATAATAATAACAACAACAACAACAACATCCTATGTCTACTGAGGTATACTTGTGGTCTTTTAGGAGGAAACACTTGTTCTTAACCATTAGGCCCATTCAAGATGTATAATAAATATTTGAAAAGATAGGTTGATTTATATTGAAAACTTTATTTAAAAATTAGACATTAAAAAATGAAAGTTATCATAAATATTTAATATGAGTAGTTCCACTTTTTGAGGTTTAATGGTGGGTTCTAGTTGGAGTGTTGGTGAAGTGCAGGGTATATTTTTAGCAAATTCATGGGTGTGTCCCTAATTTTAGGTAGTCTCATAACCTAACTAGAGGAGTTACAACTATTATGGTGGGTTCTAGTTGAAGCATTGGAGAAGCACGGGGTAAATTTTAGCGGAGTTGGGAGCTGTAGTTTTTTACCTTAGTTTTTTTTTTAGCCTTAGTTTTTTTTTTAGCACTTTCCACTATAGTGGTCTTAATGGCATTTGTCATACTGATTTGAC
The DNA here is from genome assembly GCA_009831015.1 of Picea engelmannii. Lineage (NCBI taxonomy): Eukaryota > Viridiplantae > Streptophyta > Pinopsida > Pinales > Pinaceae > Picea > Picea engelmannii. The sequence goes on from ML804760.1 coordinate 273,267, forward strand.
TGTCTGCTCCCCACTGTTCTCCTGATTAACACCATGTGTTACTCCTCTTTATTGTAGTCTGCGGGTCAAGACAATGCTACAATGGTCTTAATGGAGAATGTCACTCTGATATGACTACCCTCTCACCAATGTTCTCTTGATTAACACCAAGTGTTACCCCTCTTTACTCTAGTATGCGGGTCAGGACAACTTACTCACCAGGGTAGGTATCTGTTCACCTAGGTGGCAGGGGAACACATGATAGTGGAAGGTTCTTATGGAGCATGAGGTCAGCGCACTCATGGGTGTGAATGACGAGGTGATTTGGAAAAACACGGGTCTTTTCTCCTTGGTGGATGATCTTAGTGGGAGCATCTGCAGTAAATGCCCATCTACTTTGGGAATTAAACTTACACCTGCGTCCGCAACGGAGCTTCCTAAGCATATTAACACTAGCACGAAGCATAACCTCCACATTAGTCGGGATCCGGTGACTATTGAAGGTCGGAACTCAGGTCTGTTAACAGGGGAGCAGGCTGCTAGTTTACCCTTTGAGCATATAGGACAATTTTTTGAGGTGTAGGAGGGTCAGACTACTCCAGTGGATAGTTTAAAGCATACTGGGAAGCAGTCACTGGCCCATGAGGGGGGGAACTTCCATAGTAAGCGGGGTTTTACAGGACGCAGAGAAAAAGTGTGGAAGGTAAAAAAGACGAAGCGTAGGATGGTTATGGGAGTGAACGTTGGGCTTGAGGAGTCTTGCAACCTTTCTCTCTGTACCTTGGTAGGGAGACTTTCTTATCGGTCTCTGTGTAATCATCCTATTATAGATTGGATGAAGATTTCATGGGTACCGTTGTTGGGGTATTATCCAGATCTATTAACATTGTCGAGAGGTTGGTTTGGCTTCGTTTTTAAGAATCCAGAAGACACAGTTTTAATCTTAGAGAGGTTGTGGGTTTTCAAGGGCAGTAGCTTGATGTTGAAATGATGGCGTGTACGCTTTGACCCAATTTCAGAATATTTTAGCTTTCGGCATTTGTGGGTACTTCTACCTGGCCTAACTCTCCAACTTTGGAATGCCAAGGCATTGGAGGCTATTGGTAATGAACTGGGTCGTTTCATCAAGGTGGATGAAATATATCTACAGTCTCCTAATAAAATAATGGCTAAGGTATTGGTTGAAGTAGATTTACATCCAGGGTTATTGGAGATCCTTGAAATAGACTGGAGGGGCCTCATACTAGTGCAGATATTGGACTACCTGGGTATTCCATTTCGGTGCACACTCTGTTGGAGAACTGGACATTTAAGAAGGGTCTGTCAACATTTTGTGGGGGATTTAGATTTGGAAGCCACCATGTTCAGGAATTCAAAGGACCTTTACACCCAAGGTGAGGACTCACGGGAGGTTGTCGACTTTACACCTGTAAAATTGGAAGATAGACCAAAGCAGAATAACCTCTCTTTTGTTGGTAAGCTCAAACAACACTGCCCTTCTCTTCTTTTTTTCCTTATCAGCATGGGAACATGATCATTTGGATAGTACCTTTTTGTCGAACTTAGTTACCTTTCCTGTTGGATTTTTTGGGAAATATTATGAGACAAAACCAGTTGTAAAAGTACCTTTAGCAGGTAGGGTTGAGACTTTGAACGTGTTATTACCCGTTTCTGAGTCAGAGACAGTAGAGGAACCCTCTTGTTTGCTAATTGTTGGAACTATCCTTGTTTTGGGGTTTAGAGAACCTGATTATGGTGATATCTCGCTAGATAGGGTACTTACCTCTTTAGTCCCTTCCTCTAGAGAGGCCACTAGTCCCATTCCTCTTCCTGTTTACCTGGGGAAGGAAGTTACACATAGAGCATAGTCTAGTGGTGATCTTGCGGTTACCAACTGTGAAGGGGGGGAACTGGGAAAGAATTTGCATGGACAAGAGGTCTAGGGTGTGAGTTCTCTTCTATCAAAACAAGGAGTGCTTGTAAGAAGGTTGGGACTAACTCTGATTTTTCTGCACAACAACTATCAACCAACACTGATCTAGGGGCGCTTAGAGGCATGAAAGCCATTGCAAGGGCCAAATCATGATACTCCTTTCCTTAAATATTAGAGGGGTAGGAGGACCCCTTAAAAATACCTCCCTTAGTAGAATACTCTCAAAAACTATTATGGACATTATCTTTCTGTAAGAGACACTGGTGGTCGAGGAAAAGGCCAGACTCTTCATGTATGTTTTACGTCCCTAGTGCTTGATTTGTGTTGTCAATTCTATAGGGAAGTCTGGGGGACTTCTGGTGTCATGGGATCCAAAAAAATTTGATTTAGTCCCATTCTTAAGTTGTGGTGGTATTTTTTTTACAGGTACACGTATTGCAGATTAAAAAATGATCTATATTTTAAATGTCTATGGGTCGTTTATAGATCGTAAGATCTTCCGGGAAAAGGTGAATGATAGTGGTTTGTTAGCCCATAGAGATTTGATCATAGCTGGGGATATAAATTTAATTGTAAGTGCAGGAGAGGTTTGGGGTGACTTGACTTTGTTGGACCCGCTAGCGACTTATTTTAAAGATATTTTTCTTAAAAAATCAGCTTGTTAACATTCTGCAAGTCGATGTGGTTCCTACATGGCGCAATGGTAGAACTCGTGAGGATGAAATATCTAAGAGACTTGACATGGTTTATGTCTCAGAGGATCTTATTTCTACCACTGTGAGATATAGTTCTTGGGTACAATACTCTTATGTTTCCAATCACGCTCCAATCCTTCTACAATTGGGTTTTAATATAAATATGGTTGCACACCCTTTCAAATTAAAATCATCATGGTTGCGAGATGATTCTTTTTCTTTGATAGTAAAAAAAGTGTGGAATGATCATCTAGTCACACAAGAAGATGGGGTGCAGAGGAGATTAGTTGAGAATCTTAAACAACTTAATCTTCAGGTAAAGACTTGGGAAAAAGAAAAAAAGACACGTGATTAGTTAGCATTTGAAAAGATAGAGGAGGAACTTGATTTTTATTATAAGAAGAAGTCAAATGGATTGAAAATCTCAAAGTTAGATTTACGACTGAAGATTTTAGAGTCAGAGTATAATAAACATCTCCTAGCAGAAGAGGAACTATGGTGTTAGAAGAGCAGGGCAATTTGGATCCAAAGCAGCGACAAGAACACAATTTTGTTTCATCGGTTTGCAAGTCATAGACGAAATAATAAGAATATATGGGAGATAAAGGACTAAAATGGAATGGTTCATATAGGTCAGGAGGCTCTGAAAAACTAAGAGACCATATTTTTTATCAATTTATTTGAAGACACAGGAAAAAATACTATTGAGGAACAAGTTTCTACTATAAGACTCTTCCCATGACTAGTCACTGAAGAGGAAACTACTTATCTTGAAAAACCTTGTTCCAGAGAGGAATTACTTGGGGTGCTAAAATGATTTACTAAGGACAAAGCCCAGGGCCCGACAAGTGGATGGTTGAATTCTTCATACATTTCTTTGATCTGGTTGGGCAGGATTTGTTGGAAGTAGTTGAAGAATCAAGGAATCATGGTGAGGTCATCATATCTCTCAATTCGAATTTCATTGCATTAATTATGAAAGTCAACAATTCCATATCCTTTGGCGATTTTCGACTGATAGGTATTTGCAATTTGTGCTATAAAATTATCGCCAAAATGATAGTGATAAGGATCAGACCTATACTCTCTCGATTTTTATCTGCGGAAAAACTGGGCTTCCTAAAAGGAAGACAGATTCTAGATGAAATTGGCACAGCTCAGGAGTGTTTACACAGCATAAAGGTAAAAATTTTACAAGTTATGATTCTGAAGCTAGATTTAAAAAAGGCATATGACTATATAAATTGGGATTTCTAACGTTTAATTATTTTACAATGTGGCTTTGGACTTCTCACTACTAACTGGATTATGAACTGTGTGATCTCTGCAACACATGTTATTATGATAAATGGGGAGTCAACAAAGTTTTTTAAGAGAGGTAGAGGACTAAGACAGGGCTATCCACTTTCACCCCTCTTGTTCATTCTAGTGATGGAAGGACTCGGTCTTACTCTAAAAGAAGGTTAGGCCAATGGGAAGTTGACTGGGATAAATGTATCCAGATTAATAAAGATTCTCCACCTCCTCTTCGTGAATGACATACTCATAATGACAAAGGCATCGATTGAAGAGTGGAAGGAGATTGAAAAAATACTATGTGTTTTTTGTGGTGCATCGGGTCTAATGATAAATCTTCAAAAATCAACTTTCCACCACTTTTGGGTTAAGCAAGAGATTTTAGAAGCCCTTAAGGAAATTTACCATTACAACTTCATATAACTATCTGAAGGGTTCAAATACTTGGGATTTTTCTTAAAACCAGATAACTATAAGGCAGAGGACTGGGACTGGGACTGGCTCATCACAAAATTTGAAAAAAGGATAAATCACTTGTGCAACCAATGACTTTCCCTTGGTGGACGTTATGTGCTTATAAAAGTTGTCCTTGAGAGCTAACCTATTTATTAGATGGATTTGGAAAGTATCCCTAATTTGATACTTAACCAGATTAGACAACTGGTCTTCACCTTGTTATGGTATTCACCTTCCTATATAGTGATATTATATCTGTCAGTGATAAGAAGCTAAGTAATCCTAGTTGAAAGACAAAATTATGCATGTAGCACATACTTCTCCTTTCGCAGGTCATTCAGGATACCTGAAGACTTATAGAAAAATTTGGGAGAGGTTCGCTTGGAAGGGTCTCAAGACTGATGTATTGAAGTTTGTATGGGAGTGCCACATATGTCAACAAAACAAGGTGGAACATACCCACCCAGCAGGATTTCTCCAACCGCTTCCCATTCCTGAACAAAAATGGGAAATCATTTCGATGGATTTTATCACAAGGATGCCTCTGGTTCAAGGAAAAGATTGTAGCTACATGGTGGTTGACAGACTTACTAAATTTTCCCATTTCTTCACCATATCGTCCAAATACTTTGTAGCGCAAGTAGCGGAGATGTTCTTCAGAGAGTTATTTCGGTTGCATGGACTGCCCAAGACAATTGTCAGTGATCAAGACAACAGATCCATGGGGGGCTTCTGGCAAGAGTTGTTCAGACCCATAGGGACATAATTAATGCCTAGTACCAGTTATCACCCTCAGACTGATGGGAAAACAGAAATTGTGAACAAATAGCTCGAGGGGTATTTGATAAATCATGTATCGGGGCAACAAAAGGCATGGATCAAATGGTTTCACTTGGGTGAACATTTCTATAATACCACTTATCACATGTCGATTAGGATGATACCTTTCAAAGATTTGTATGGTTATGACGCCACCACCTTTATGGATTGAGAATTTGGGGACAATCAGGAACCCAAAGCCAAATATTGGATTCAAGAGAGTCAGGACATCTTGCGAACTCTCAAAGATAACATGAAAATGGCACAAAATCAGCAGAAGATGTACGCCGACAAGAATAAAGTGGAGCGAAGTTTCGAGGTGGGAGACTTGGTATATCTCCGCTTGCAGCCATACAGGAAATCATCCTTGAAAATGAAAGGGTCAGAGAAATTGAAGCCACAATTCTATGGTCCCTACAGGATTTCGAGGTGAGTCGGGGAAGTAGCTTATGAGCTAGAGCTTCCAGAGGGGTGTAAGATACACAATGTCTTTCATGTTTCATGCCTCAAGAAGGTAGTGGGACAACATGTTTTCAATTCTACAGATCTTCCACCATTGGATGAGGAGGGTCATTTGAATCTAATTCTGGAGGAGGTGTTGGAGACTAGAGAGCGGAAATTAAGGAACATGAGCATCAAAGAGTACCTGATCAAATGGAAAAATCTACCTATCGAGGACGCTACTTGGGAAGGAGAGAAGATATCGCAACACCCTGGATTACAATTGATTGAGGACAATAAATCTTAGGCAGGGAGGACTGTTACACATTATTTTCGTCATCCCTATGATCGTTAATGATGTAAACCTATCTATTGCCTTTAGAGGGGTCACAGTGGCCTGAGTTCCTGAAGAGAGAAGGAAGAAGAACTTTTCCTGAGAAAAGAAGTTGCATTTTC
>ML804760.1:306938-323844 GCA_009831015.1 Picea engelmannii
ACAATATTTTTCTGCCAGTGATTGTGCAAACCAGGAAATATTTGGAATACCCCATCCTCCAAATTCCTTTGGTCTGGCAATGTTTTTCCACTTTGAAAGGTGAAAGCTTGTAGTTTTTGTTGCACCTCTCCAGATAAAATTTGAAATAATCTATTGATTCTTGTGTAGAATTGCAGAAGGAATCTTGGCTAAGCTTAGCTAGTATACAAGGAGACTTTGAAGAACAGATTTAGCTAAAACCAGCATGCCTCCTAAAGATAGCCAACGAAAAATCCAATTATTGATTCTCTTCTCTACTTTATTGATCAACCAATTCCAATCTGCCACTCTATAGTTATTGGGTTTTAGATAAAAACCCAAATATTTCATACCTTTATCCATGCAAATAAAAGGTATATTGAAAGTTTCATGTATCCTTTGTTCCAAAATAGGGTCAATATTTTGTGCAAGAAAGCATGATTTTTGACAGTTAACATCCATACCAGAGGCAAGACAAAAACTTGATAAAATAGATTTAAACTCCATCCAATCTTCAAGATTGCCAATTCCTAATATTAGAACATCATCAACAAAGAACATGTGTGAAATTATAGTTTCTGTAGCAACTTTGAGTCCATGAAAATTCCCTTCTTTCACATCTTTTTTCAAACATCTATTTAAGCATTCCACCACCAATATAAAAAAAAAGGGGGAAAGAGGGCACCCCTGAAAAATCTCTCAATAACTCTTAAAAAAAATTGTATGTGATACATTAATTAAGACTGCCATGTTTACAGAGTTAACACAATCCATGATCCATTGGGACACCTCCCATTTTAGCCCGATCTGGATTAATATGCAGAAATTGCCAACTTACTTTATCATATGCTTTTTTAAGGTCCAGTTTAAGAATAATTGAACTCATCTTCTTGTTTTTAACAGTGTGCATACATTCTTGTGTTATCCCCACAACATCAAAGATTAATCACTCTTTAAGGAAACCAAATTGTTCAAAGGAGATACAAGAAGCCAATTTATATTTCATCCTTGATGCAATAATTTTGGAAATTACTTTATAAACAAAATTGCAGAGAGAAATAGGCATGAATTCATGAAAAGAGTTTGGCTTGCTTACTTTGGGGATAAGTTCAAAGAAAGTAGCATTGAGAGCGCCAGGTATAAATCCTTTGCATATGGATTCCTCAATCGCCTTGTGTAGATCCTCCCCCATTAAATAAAAAAAAAGTTTGAAAAAGTTCTTGGGTCCATCCATCCGGACCTGGGATTTTATCCTTAGGCATTTTGTTGATAGTATCCTTAACTTCTTCTAAGGTGACAAATTTTCCAAGTTCAACACTTTCTGAGTCATTAAAAAACTTAGGCATATTCTAGAGTACTTTAACTTGATTGAAAATATCTTTTGTTGTTATCTCACTGTATTGATCTTTAAAATTTTTATAAGAAATCTCTTTTATGTCACTGTCTGTTGTTTTGAGGCATCCTGAATCATCAACAATTTACCAAATGGTGTTTTGTGATCTTCTTTGGGTGGCATATTTATGAAAAAAAAATGTATTTTTGTCTCCCTTATCCAACCAAATTGCCTGAATTCTAAGCCTTCAAGTGGCTTCTTCATAGGCTAGAATGTGATCTTTCTTTTGTTTAAGTGTCCTTAGTAAGTCCAAATATTCCTGTGCAAACACTTGTGACAGAAATGTTTCAAAGAGCTCTGTAAATTTATCTCCAATATGTAGGATTTCTGTGTGCATGTGTGATTTTTTGTTCCTCTGCCATAGAATCACAACTTTCTTAAGATTCCTCAATTTTTTGCATAGTAGAATAATAGAAGAATAATTGTACCATGTTTTCATTGAAAGTCGATTTTCCTTTATAAGGGAAGAAAAACTAGAATTAGAAATCCAGGAGTTGTTGAACTTAAAGCGAGGGGCCCTGATTTGGGAAGACATCTCCAATTGTAAGCAAATCGAGTTATGATCCGAGATGGAAGAATTAATAACCCAGGATCTAATTCTTTTATGAGTTCTTAGGAGGGATTCATTAAGTAAGAAATGATCGAATATTTTTGAGATGCCTGTTTTTCTAGCTCTACCATTTCTCTAGGTAGGCGCCAATTTTATTGGCTGGATATTCACTAGACTGGAGGAAAGGACAATCCTAGAGAAAAAATATGCAAGGGGATCACTTCTGGCATGTTCTCCTCAAACCTCTCGATCAATGAGAGTGAATTTAAGGTCACCTCCCACTATCAAGCCTTCTTCGCAAAGTAATCCAGAATCAATAATTGGTTGCCAGAACAATTCTCTGTCTTTATAGGGTGCATAAAAATTTAGCAGTTTGTACCTTCCCGTAGACTGTTTAAATTTTCATTCCACATAAATACCTGCAGATGTGCCATAAGCACAAAACTCAGCATAAGATGGGTTCCATCCACTTAAAATTCCACCTAATCGACCATTAGGATTTAAAGAAATTACATCCCACTTCGAATGGTAATGAAGGAAGAGTGTGTTTGCTTTCTCATCATCCACTAACTTTTCTTGTAAAAAAACAACATCGGGATTCACCTGGTTCAACAGTAATTTGAGGGCAGTTGTTTTAGTGGGTCCCCCAAACCCACAAAGATTAAAAGACAAGAAAATCATAAGGGGAACTCAAAAGACGTCTATCTTTCTCTAAGGGTCTTGAGGGGAACTGTATCAGGATTAGAGTTTAAGGAAACGGGGAGGGAAGGAACTATAGAACAACCTGAAACAAATCCCATAGGGGATATCATTCCAAACTAAGCCAAACCACCTTCAGTGGCCCTGGAGGGTTTTGTTGGGAAGTGAGATTTAGGATTTTTCCTAAGGGTCACATTGGAGCGATCTGAGGAGTAAGGAGGTAAAGATGTACAATTAGTAATGGGAAGTAGAGTGGGGGACAAAAGTTCTGTAACTTTTGTTGAAATATTATGTGAAACATCTAAAACATAGACAATAGGTTCACTAGTGGGATCCACACCAAATTCAACACAGGGGACTAACGGGAGTTATGTTGAAATAGTAGGGATAGCGCTCGAATCACTTCCTAAAATATTCCCTGATCTGGTGTGCTTTTCAGACTCCAAACAACCAGTATGAGGTTTTTCAAGCGTATCTTTTACATGGAGAAATATAGGTTGTGTTTCATCGGGGAAGGAAGGCTGGTGATTAACACTGGTTACATCTTTTGAAAGTAGGCTCTGTCTTCAAACTTTTTCATTAAAATATTCCAGAAATCGCCAAAGATTTCTAAGACCCATCTTTCATTCTCTTTTAAATAAAGAAGCTCTTCAGGGGAGAGATTAGCAAAGAAGGAAGGAAAGAAGAAGTTCATCTTACCTAAAAGTGAGCCTTTGTCGAAAGGACCAAAACAGAAAACTTCAACTTGATCGAGAATCATCCTGAGATGTACTATATCACAACTGAGTTCCCTGGTGCTAGAACAAGACGCCTTTAGATGACCCATTTTCCAACAAGAATGGCATATGAAAGGTTCCCTCCAAAAATCAACTGACTGGAAAAAATGAGAGTCCCCAATGGATATGTCGATAACATCAAGTAATCCTTTAGTGAGATCCATATCAACTAACACCCATGCAAGCCTTTTGTTGTTCCAGCGGAGAGAATTCTCATTGAAGAAAACAAAACTTCCTACTGAGTTTTCAATATCTTCAAATATCCTGACAGACTAGAACTCGATGGGGAAGTCGAGTAGAAACATCCATAAGTTTATTTTCGTAAATATTTCCATAAGAGGGTTAAAACCAGGCACCCATCTTTTCAACATTAAATTAATTTTGCCTAAAATCCAAGGAAAGCCTAAGATTCTCAGAAGATCGCTCTCAGCAAGGAAATGAAAAAACACCCCATGGTTTGAAAGAATACTAAACCTAGAACTATATCCAATGATAGGAGTCCAACAACCTAAAATCCACTCTGACAATTGAGATTTATTCAGCTTGGTGTAGAAAAATTTACCCACAAGGGCTTTCTCCGATAGACTGGCAACCCTGTCCATCGCTATATCTTTATTGAGAACACATATTGACTTTGCTTAATGGATTTTCCAGTTCTTTTGTCTGCGTTTAAGTCAATCTTTGGTTCCAATAGATCTATTATTTTATGTCGAGAAGAACTATGCACAGGAAAATTCGTTTAAAGAACTCTGGGACTGCTCCTTGGGGGAGTAAACGGAACAGGTAGCAAATTTGAAACAATGATACAGTGTGGAGAGATGGGACATGGAGAAGTAGTTGGGCAACCTTCCCGAGGGAGATCTCCCGTGTGATACCCCAAAGGGTGTGTGTTCTTCACATGATCAGGACCAGGTGGAGAGCGTTTGAGCGCCTTAGAAGACACTTGTCGTGGGAGATTTGAAAGAAGAACTGTAGGCACTATAACTTTTGTCGTTCCATCTGTCCCGGGACGTAAGAAATCATACCTTAACTTGTATGTCTCATCCACCAAAAATAGACCTTCTCTTCCCCAAAGTTCGTCCTCGTCGGCCCAGGATAGGTCTACTGGGACCGCCATCTAAACACCCAAAAAACTAGTCTCCACATCAACAGTCATAGACCATGGACTTACATCTCTCTTTGAAGGAAAAGTAGACTTGACACCTGAGTACACCTAGGATAAAACGACAGAAAAAGTAGTCTCATCTAAGCTACAAGATCAGAGAACCTATTGACTACAGGGGGGACCCTATCCGCAGTGTCAGACATGTGCATAGACCCTAGCGATTGTTGAAACCCTAACTTTACTTCTAATGCTACACACTGCGGAATGTCGCTCTTTCATAATATAGTTTAAATGATTGCTTTCATAAATATAAATTTTATTTTAAGGATAAATAAATTATTAAAATTTATAAAAAAATAATAATTAATAAATAATATTCATAAAAAAAATCATTCTTAACAAACTATTTAAATATGAAATACTCTACATAATTTATTTTAAAAACCATATTATAATAATCAAATTATATAATAATAATAATTCATTTTTAAGGTCACGGCCAAGCCAAACACCTAATTAGTGTATGAGACTCCCTTGTTTATGGTACAAGGGACCCCCTCTGCACAGGGATTTGACTGGTAAAGTCTACGAAGGTATACATACCCTACCTATATATCACTTTCATAATATAGTTTAAATAATTACTTTCCTATCTTATAAATTAAAAAAATAAATTTTATTTTAATAATAAATAAATTATTAAAATTTATAAAAAAATAATTAATAAATAATATTCATAAAAATCATTCTTTACAAACTATTTAAATATTAAATACTCTATATAATTTATTTTAAAAACTATATTATAATAATCAAATTATATATACCTCTATATTATTTTCATAATATAGTTTAAATGATGGCCTTCATATCTTATAAATTAAAAAGATAATTTTTATTTTAATGATAAATAAATTATAAAAATTTATAAAAAAAAATAATTAATAAATAATATTCATAAAATCTTATAAATTAAAAATACAAATTTTATTTTAATGATAAATAAATTATTAAAATTTATATAAAAAAAAAATTAATAAATAATATTTATAAAAAATAATTCTTAACAAACTATTTAAATATTAAATACTGTATGTAATTTATTTAAAAATGTATATTATAATAATCAAATTATATATACCTATATATCACTTTCATAATATAGTTTAAATGATTGCTTTTGTATCTCATAAATTTAAAATATTAACTAGCATACCCCCTAAGCAGGCGAATGTGAATGCCGAAGTAATTTGAGGGAGGTTTCATATTAATGTTGTTAATTGGGATTATAAAGCTATTGCAATTAAATGATTGTATTTGAACTTCGAGGGAGATTTCGTATTAATGTTGTTAATTGAGATTATAAAGATATTGGAATTAAAATGATTGTATTTGAAATTGGTTCACTATTTTGATGATGTTTGGCTAATTCCCCCAATGCGTCTCAACTTGTATAAGGGCAACATGGAACGGTTCACTACTTCGTCCATTGAGCATTCAAACAACGTTTGGCATTGCAACCTTTTATCTCAACTCTTTGTGCCCAGCTAAACAATACTACCATCAATAAGCAAAAACCTTACATGAAACCCCTAAAGCACCATATATCTTCCCTCTATGCATGTCTTTAAATACATGTTTCTATTTACTAAAATTAACTTACTTAATTATTTTTAAAAGACATCCATGTTCTTCATGAAGTTGGTATTTTCTCAACATTACTTAATATACTAATTGGTTATGGATAGGTCATACACATTATTGGTGAAGTTATGCATTTTACTCAACATTGCTTAATAATAATGTATTTATATGTATTGAAACTCATTTAAGTCACTTTAAGAACCAATGAGAGATAAACCCCTATTATTTCAACATTCCCTTCATACCTCACTTTTTTTGCGTGTCCAAAAGACTAATTGATTGGTGTATTGTATGTAGTAGATATTAAGTTTACCTCCATAATAAAAGGGGAGCATCGACATCTCTCAATGAAGGCAGTGAAGAATTGGGCGTGTTATGTATTGGAAGGATTGAATTATCTTCATAATCATAACCCTTGCATAATTCAAAGAGATCTGAATTGCAATAGTATACACATGAATGGTAATAGTGATGTTTTGAATACCGGGGAGTTGGATTTTTCTACTATAGTGGCAAATGATCACACTGTACACACTATCATTTGTACATCAAAATTCATGGCTTCGGAATTATATGAAGAGGATTATAATCAACATATAGATGTTTATTCGTTTGGCATGTGCATACTAGAGATGGTTACTCTAGAGATTCCTTACAGCTAGTGACTTAATGTTGCTCAGATTAATTAGAAGGTGATTTCTAGTATAAGTCCTGCATCATTACAAAAGGTTATCAATTCATAAATGAGGCAATTTATTGAAAAAAAATTGGCACCAACGTCACTGAGGCCTTATGTTGTAGAGCTTTTGATGGACCATTTTTTAAGAGGAATCCAAGTGAACATCTAGTACATGTACATGCTAGACACTCTACTCTGTATCGAAATTAACTTGTATAATAGTATTTTATGTTTTGCTACAATTTTGTGAAGTTTAATGAAAAACAAATCACATAATGTAGTATGTAATTTCCAAAGTAAAGTGTTGGAATTCTATACTAAATGTTAACCAGAAGTATCGAGTATAAACTGTATACAAAAATGCATCAGACACTTCAATTTAAGAATAGTACATACATATGTACATAATAAAGTAATCCAATATCAAGAATATACATATTACATCAATTCATAAATAAGAAACTTATGTATCCCTATAAATCTTACCCGAAATACTAAAATGATAAGATCCTACTTAAAAATTTACAGATGTACAATATTCTAGAGAAAAAAGTTATATTTTTAATACTCCAAACAGAGATAACGTCATAAGAAGACATGTTAATAGTAGCTCTATAAAGAAAATAGAGTTGAACTCTTTAGATAGAGAATGTCTTAAAAACACTCAAAGAGATATTTCAACCTCCAAACCATTGTATTTATTACTCATTAAAAATTTTGTTCTTCTTGATTTGAGCATTCACACAACACTTGCTTCTACAAGAGATTCAAGTGATGTTCCCATTTCCAACAGAATGACACCTTCTCGATGGCACATAGGTTTTTGAGGCTTCTGATACGTGTGGTAGTGCGATTTAAATTCTTTCACGCATTAAAAAATCTGTCAATGACTCATTTTTTGTCTACAACGTAGGTGAACGAGCGGCCATAACGAGACAATATCTAGCCCATGATTCGTTCACAATTTAGATTGGAATCAAAGGATGGACATTAGTTTTACTTTTAAGCATTATGTTATCATATTGTTAGGGTTTGGGGTTTCCAATACACGCAAAAAATGATTAAAAATGCATATAATAAGGTTTAACGAGATGTGATCCCACGACCTCTGAGTTCACTATACATAGTAGAGAGTGTTTTGTACTGGCAGTGGAGGAGGAAAAAAAATGATTAAGATTTAGATGAGGTTTGGGTTTGGTCTTCAACTTTGAACACACCCACTTTGGTATTAAGATATTCCTCAGCATCACTTACACCATCCAATTCATAACAACTGGGTTGGTTAAGATAACGAAAGGATATTGGATTTACCATCTTATATCTTTTAATATCCTGAAAAACATCACAAGGCAGTTTGTAAGTTGTGATTTATTGTATAATGTTATTCAAAACATATGAGTAAATATGATGGATACTTCCAGCATTCCACCAAGTCTTGGACCAAAATAGTAAAGCATTTTCCATATAAAGTATCAGAAAGATGATAACATACCTTAGGTGGACAAAGGTATGTAATGAAAGGATCTTGGATTTCCCAACTTATATCTTTTAATATCCTGAAAACATCACAAGGCGATTTGTAAGTTGTGATTTATTGTATACTGCTATTCAAATCAAATGAGTAGATACGATGGATACTTCCATCATTCCACCAAGTCTTGGACCAAAATAGTAAAGCACTGTCCATATAAAGTATCAGACAGATGATAACATACCTTATGCAGAGTAGTGCAAAGTAGGGAAAAACAATAATAATTTCTTTCTGGAAATGAAACTTGATAGACACGGGATCTTTCTAGAAGGTAGGTTCTCACAGCAGCTCATGGTATCCTTCAAGTCTTGTCGAACTAAAGCTCCACAAATTTCCCAAAACAACTGAAAAAAAAGAGGTATGTTTGTCATGTTAGTCTAACACAAGAGATGGTAAAGATCCATAAGAAATCCTATAGAATAGTAGGCCAATGGCAATACAATCTCCCATACCCCAATCCTCTATGTTGAAATTGTCTTTGTCGTATTTTGTGTTCTTTTGGTGTATTTTTCCAATTTGGCTTTGTGTAGCCCACTTGTGCATGAGTTGGAGTATCTTGTAATGGGCATTGTTTTTTACTCTTAGAAAACTCGTTATTCGAGGTTTTTACACTTGCTTGATTTGGTTCCATCTGTCTCTAGATATACTTTGTGTCCATAGTTCACATTTATAAAGGAGTGTCATAACTTCCCATGATGAGGAACTTCTAGAAGACCATGATATAGTAGAAGTACAAGAACCTTCTCAGATGACGATCCTCCATAAAAGAAAGCCAGCCTAGGCTAGAGAGCTTATTCAAGATGGAGAGAAGTATGGTGTTCCCCAAGGAACTACGAGATAGGTGAAAAGACCAAAGCCATTCTCCAGTTATATGGCTTTGATGTAGAAGAGGAGCCTACCTAATCTGAAGAAGCCATTCAGAGAAAAGAATGGGCAGATTCCATGACAGAGGAATACCAATCCATAATGAAGAACGAAGTATGGGAAATAGTTCCCAGATCAAAGAATAAAGATGGGCTATCCTACAGATGGCTCTTCAAAATAAAACATGCTGCTAATGGAAGTATTGAAAAGTATAAAGAAAAATTTGTCGCTCGTGGCTTTTCCCATAAGGAAGGCATTGACTATGAGGAGACATTCGCTCCTATGGCCAGATACACTTCGATCAGGACCATCATAGCTCTTGTCGCTAAGATGAAGTGGAAGTTGCACCAGATGGACGTGAAGACAACTTTCCTAAACGATGTCATCAAAGAGGAAGTGTATATAAAGAAACCTCAAGGATTTGAGGTTCAAGACAGGAAGTCTCATGTCTGCAGATTGAAGAAAGACTTATACGAATTGAAGCAAGTTCCTAGAGCTTGGTATGGTCGTATAGACAGTTTCTTAACGAGCTTAGGCTTTACCAAGAGTAAAGCAGACTCAAATCTCTACTTCAAAATTATGGATAATGAGCCAGTAATCTTACTGCTATATGTGGATGACTTATTCTTAACTAGAGAAGAAAAGCTCATCGTTGATGTAAAAGGAGACTTGCCTCGGAATTTGAAATGAAAGACCTTGGCCTAATGCATTACTTCTTAGGTCTTGAGGTATGGCAGATTCCAAAGAGGATCTTCCTTAACCAAGGGAAGTACACCGTCGAGATCTTAAAGAGATTCGACATGCTGGAATGCAAACCCATGAATACACCCATGGAAGCGAAGCTGAAGCTGTTGGTCGATACTTCATCAGATTTGATTGATGCCACACTATACAGATAGATTATTGGATCACTAATGTACCTGACGAACACCAGACCAGACATTTGTTTTTCCGTGAACACCTTGAGTCAGTTTCTGGTAGAGCCCATATGTGTTCACCTAGTGGCTTCAAAACATGTGATGAGGTACCTTAAAGGTACAATAGATTATGGTCTCAGTTATGACAGAGATCATAATTTCACATTGAGTGGATACACTGATTCAGATTGGGCAGGAAGCGTTTCTGACAGAAAAAGCACTTCCGGATGTTGTTTCAGTTTGGGATCAGCCATGATCTCGTGGCAGAGTAGGAAGCAATCCAGTATTGCTCTCAGCACAGCAGAAGTAGAGTACATTGCCGCATGTTCTGCTAGCTGCGAAGATATATGGATTTGTAAGTTGTTGACTGGTCTATTTGACCTAGAGATGGAAGCAACCACGATCCTATGTGACAACCAGAGCTACATAAAGATGACAAAGAATCTTGTATTTCATGACAGGTCAAAGCACATAGAGATTCGCTATCATTACATCTGTGACATGGTGCAGAGAGGAGCCTTGAAGCTCCTGTATGTTAGCATGGATGAACAGGTTGTTGATGTGTTGACCAAACCTCTATCTCGTGTAAAGTTTGAACACTTTCGAGATAAGCTCGGTATAGTCCGAAAGGACCCTCCCTGAAAGGGGGAGTATATATGATTCCTTGCTTCTGACCTCGGTGTTAGACATAAAGCAAGATGATTCCTTGCTTCTGACCTCACTATTAGACGTAAAGCAAGATGATGTGTGTGTTCCTTGCTTCTGACCTCATTGTTAGACGTAAAGCAAGATGATTCCTTGCTTCTGATCTCGTTGTTAGACATAAAGCAAGAGGATTCCTTGCTTCTCACCTCATTGTTAGATGAAAAGCAAGATGATGTGTGTGTTCCTTGCTTCTGACCTCGTTGTTAGACATAAAGCAAGATGATTCCTTGCTTCTGACCTCGCTGTTAGACGTAAAGCAAGATGATGTGTGTGTTCCTTGCTTCTGACCTGACTATTATACGTAAAGCAAGATGATTCCTTGCTTCTGACCTAGTTGTTAGACGTAAAGTAAGATGATGTGTTCCTTTCTTCTGACCTAGTTGTTAGATGTAAAGCAAGATGATGTGTTCCTTGCTTCTGACCCAGTTGTTAGACGTAAAGAAAGATGATGTACACCTTGCTTCTGACCTAGTTGTTAGACGTAAAGCAAGATGTGACTTGCACTGAGCTACCAGCTTAACAACTGTGACATAGAGCTAGTCTAGTACTGTGATGGGCCAACCTAGTGTTGTGATGAGGTATCATTTTTTATACTAATACACATTGATGCAGATGATGATGGAATTCCTTTGTGAATGATGATGTTGTCGATGAAAAAAACTTTCGATGATTTATAGATATGTCAGCCAAGATGATATTGATGATGTTGTCCTCCCACCTAATGTTGTTGATGATGTTGTCCTCTCTCTCTCGCATGATGTTGCTGAAGAATACCCTTCTTGTTAAGGGGGAGTGTTAAAATAATGTAACTACAAAGAGTATTCTTACTATTATTGATATATTATTCATAGGATCAATCCCCATTGTGGATTGATCATGTTGGTTATTGTATTAGGACCAAATCCCCTTTTGCGGATTGGTCAACAGACAATTGTAATAGGCAGAATAAGAAGTCGGCCCCAACAGTTAATTAAAAGACCCAGAAATATAATAAAGGTGGGTTTACCCACCTAGATGGAGAAGTCGGCCCTGCCATTGAAGAGACACTTCACACGTGCCAAAACTTGTATAAATAGAGGAAGCTAGCGCCTCATTTGAACACAACTTACTTGCTCAGTTTGAGAGACAAGTTCTGATCTGTTACCGGCAAAGGAGAGAGAGAGAGTGGCGCATATCTTATAGAGGACTTTTTGTTTTAGCATAGAGATCTCTTGGCATTCTATTGGCTATCTATATTAAGGAAGTTTTGCTAGGTTTTCTTCCCCTAGAGGGTTTCCCAGGATAAATGTTGTGTCTCTTGTGAATTTGTATTTCTCAGTGATCTTGTTCTTATGTTGTTATTATCTATTGAAATGAAAAGAAATATAATAATGGCATAAACATTAACATGGACGACCTTTAATTCCTTCCATTCAAATTTAAAGCGGTAAGTAGAGTTGTTACTGTTATGGAAAATTGACTTCTCCATTCCATTTATGATATCCTACAGTATATGAAGAGTAATCAATACTCTGCAAGAACCCCGGGAAAAACCAATCTTGCAGCACTGCGATCTTGAAGTTTGAAAAACCCGTGGATGATGAAATATGTTAGACCCGTGGATGATGAAATATCAATAACCGCCCTGAAGGCCTCTACGGGTCTCTATGGGAAATGCACCTGTACACATTCTCAAACTATATACCCAACAAGAAACAGAATAAACAAATCTTCAAAAACTAGTGTGGCCTCCAAGACTATAAGCAGCGACGTGTACTGATGAGGTGCATTGCTTTTATTGATGGTATCGACGAATAAACATGTATCATCTTTCGTATTCCCCTGTGGCACATCCACCACGTAGGATTCGATCACAATGGTTTCGGGTTTCCTATTCATAATCCACTCGTGTAGAGTTGTGATGGATCGATAATCGCTTAGCATGTGCTCGTCTCCCACGATGCTAAAGCTCATAATATGTTGGTCCTCGTCCAGAATGTCTAATCGCTCAGTGCTCATGGTCGCAGGGAGACCGGAGACAACTCGAGTCTCCCTAAGGATGTCGACCTTGACCTTTAGATCCCCCTCACCCTGAATGAAACAGGTGCGAACAAAGTTCTTATAGACTTGAGGCTTATCGAATCTCCGAAAGTTGGTCGAAAACCTGCAGGAAAGAAGGGGGGCACCGTTGGGAGGCCGAGGGCAAGCGGAGTAGAATTGATGGACACCCATAGTCTATCTTATCAACCTTTACGTTTCAGGGAGGTAATCATCTCGACAGGTGGGAGGATAAGATGGCGGGGAATACAAAACTAATTAGATCGGATAGGATGGCAGGGGATACGAGACTAATAAGATTGAATATTGCTATGCAACTATTGAATATTGGTTTTGAATGATGGCACATATTACAAGAATGGTTTTGAAGTACAACATGGTTGGTAAGAATGGTGGTTTTTGAAAACCTGTCAACTGAGTTGATAGGTTTTCTACAAAACCTAACACTAAATATGCCTTCAGCATAATTAAATATAATTTAAATGATTTCTTTCATAATTTATATTCCATATTGATGATTGTAATGTAATGTTATTACTTTAATCATTTAAATTAAAATCCCACTTTATAAGTATGAATAGGAATCCTATAATTTAATCATAGATTAAAAAGTCATCAAAAAGTGTTTTCTTGATGAGGATATATAAATCCTTTAAAATATTTTTTTTCTCTAAAATTTTGACTACCCTTAGAACTTAAGTAATGCATTCCCACTTGTAATTACATGTTTACGCAATGCATTCACACTTGTATTTACATGCTCACGGGTACAAGGGTACAGGCTATGATCATGAGATTAAGAAAGAAAGTCTAATTCTTTTGCCTTTTCTTCATGAATGAAAGAAAGTCAGAAAGAAAGTAGAGCAGTGATGGAGAAGGTCATGACATCAAGCCCGAAGTTTTCAATGCCATCTAGAAGTAGAAGCGTATTTAGAGAACAAGCCTTGGCTTCATGGCGCTACCCTCCGATATGGACAAAGATCAAGACGTCGACACTGCGTGGATCTTTCAGGCCTCCCAGTGAGACATGGAAATCGTAATCAGAGTGTTTGAGAGGTAATTGTACTCTAGACTAGACAAAAGCGTCATAATTGGGACTTCGAACGAGAATACTGTGGGAAGTTCCACGAGCGAGGTAGCATTGTCTATTTTTTTTATCTGGGCAGACCTTCCCAAAAAAGCGCAAACGTTGAAGTTTCAGATTCGATGGCGGGTCAATATGAGACTCTGGAGACACGAACCCCACCCTCAGAGGCACTGTCAAGATCCTGTAATAATCAAAGATCCATCTCGGTGATGAATAATCTCATCGTCAAGAGGCGGTCGTGAAGGGGAAACCAAGCTCTGCTCACGATTATGAGGGCAGATTCCTCTTATTTTCAAGAAATGTTTCGGGAGATGACGGGTTTCCCCCTCGAAAACAGCAGTAGGGCAGCCCCCTCTCTCTTGAAACCCCATCCAAAGCGATCGGAGGGGGCCAACCCCTCTCTCTTGAAGCCACAGCCAAAGCAGCCTGACCAGATCGGTAGAAATATCATTCCCTCCACGTGTGGGGTTCCCTGCTGCCATAAACGGATTATTTGGCACTTGTCCTAATTATCCGCATCCAACAACCTTCTGCAACAATCTAGCAGAGAATTAAGTGTATTCAATGGGCACTGTACCATCTAGTTCACATATGAATTCCATCAAAATTGATAAGGCTGACACATTACAAAGTCAGATTAACGCTTTCGCTCAAACGGATTTTGGGAAATGAGCAATTCTTAGGTCAGCTTTGGCAATTCATTGTTGGATTACTGAGAGGGGGTGAATCAGTGATACCGTCATTATAATCCTTTTACTTCAATTGTTATATCAATGTAGAATTATTATCCAATAATGAACAGTAAGAAATAAACAATCACATACATACACAATACACTAATGTTTTACGTGGAAACCCAAATCGGGAGAAAACCACATAATATTTTTTCTTATATGTTTTGAAGAATTACATTCATTGGAAGCACCAACTTCCTTTGTTTTCTAGCTGCAACTGGAAGGAGGCTTCAACCCCCTAGTTTCTCAGGCTACAACCTGAGGGAAGCTCCAACTCCCCAATTCTCTGGCTACAACCAAAAGGAGGCTACAACCCCCTATGTTCTCCGGCTACAACCAGAAGGTGGCTACAACCACCTATCCTTGCCCCGTCCTGCCACCCTGAAGTAGAAGTAGAATGATGGAACCACTGTCAACCTGTCACTGTGAGATATACCACTGTAAACCTGTACCAATAAATCTGAACCATGCATCAATCATTCATCAACCTGTACCTCAACCTGTAATCAACCTGTACCATAAACAAGTGCATCGACCATGCATCAACCTGTACCAAATAACCTGTAATAAACCTGTACCATAAACAAGTGCATCCAACCATGTACCAAGTATGTACCAATCATGTGTCAACTACTCATCAACCAACATCATCAACTATACACCTCATGTATGTGTCAACTCATAAACTACTTGTCTCAACCATGTACTCAACATGTAACTCAACCAAAATCCCTCATCAATTTCATAATCCAAATATGATTTGTAGCTCTGTAATAGACCTGGTGTATATGATCACATTCAACAAGCAACATACCAACTTTTATGTTTATAATTTTTAAGTTGTAAATTATGAATTGTTTTTTTAGATATAATCCATTATATTTCAAGGTTTCCAAAATAAATTTTCACCCTAAATTTGAATCCGCTTCGATATCTCTGCTAGCTGCGATTTGTCCATCTGGTTGAATATCATTCCAGAGTCACTCGTGGTCGTGTAAATCCCTGGAAGTAAAATCTCGACAACGTAGTTTCAGAAAGGGTTGGGCTTTTTGCTTTTCCATTTTATATGCCTTTTGAAGCTGGGCCACCTGGAATCCGACTCAGACACCACCAGTTTTCTCACCTCGGTTCCCATGGTACAATTGTACTTTGCACACGTGTCGTCTGTCTGTCTGAAATACTTGTCATACAGAAATATGTATTGATCCAACCAACAACAGATCCAGAAGGGGATGCCGAAGAAGACGAAGAGCCAAAAAAATCAAAAATATCGACGCCAAGGAATATGGTCATTGCAACATTAAGTGTCCATGTATGACACGTTTCCATGGTTAGGTGATGCGTCGTTTGGTGGAGTAGAGTATCTGTCTGCCAGATAATGTAATTGGGAAGTCAAAACAGGTTGCATCCATTTACGAATCAAACTCTAGATCTAACAGTTCATCCTAAATTGAGCCATACATTGTCCCACCATCGTATTCTTGAGCACAACATGTCTGGTTTGTATATATATCAGCTCATCGTTAATGAGATTAATGGCCTTGAACTAATTATGGAAGAATATGGTATTAATGAGAAAATAGTTTCTTCTTTACCAATGTGTAATCGAGGTCATGGTTGCCTAGTTTGAGGAAATGAATTCATTTTCTAGACTAGAGGAGTGATGCCCCCATGTGTTTCTTGTTTGGGACGACCTGCTTCACTGTGGATTTCACTCTTGATAGTTCCCTCAGACAAGATTTATTATAAAACGCGGGGCTTAGTTTCCATGGGCAATATTAGTAATCAAACACCATTACAGAAATGCATGCCATGTGTCTACACACTATGTTAATGTTGAATGTAATTGATGGATGGATAGGTGGAATTAGTGGTTAAATTTGATGGGTCTTTACCACTTGTTTCCATATTTGATTGTTAAATATGGATAATTTTTAAATTTACATGTCATTAATTATGTGTACTATATATATGTGAGTCCACCTTCACTGTCCAAGATAAGTAAGAGGCTTTGAGGTGTGCTCATAAGTCAACCACGGTGGATGATGGGTCTTTGGACATGCCACATGCAGGAAACATACCTTGTGAATCCTAATTACGGATGATAACATCATGCAATCAGTAGATCTGACTTTGACATAAGTAACAATTTATAAATTCTATAGAA
>ML804760.1:360464-373590 GCA_009831015.1 Picea engelmannii
AGGCGAATATTATGGGATCTGGTAATTTCTTTTGCCTGCATTTTGAATTTGCAAAATAAAAAATGCCTCTTTTAGTTTTTTAAAGGCTTCATCATAGTAACAGTGAAATATTGTACTACCTCGCTTCCATCGATGAACGTGTCGCCCAAAGAGGCCTTGACGTCATGTCCCTCTTTAATATTGTGCATATGTTAGCTGTCAGATTAGAGAATCTGCTCGGATATGGGATTGTGAATACATGATATTAGTCACTATTCAACATACATATTCGAAAATATTGCCATTAATAAGAAAAAATATCAAGAGCATCTGTCATTAAAATGAATTAACCCAAAATCTAAGGAAGATCATATTGTCATCCTCCAATGTTGCTTTTAAATACTTATTGCCATTTCTCTCTATCATCAAAGAGTTAGGATTTAGGGTTCCTTCCTTCTAATGTTCTTGTTCATGGACATGTAAGACAACTTAGAGATGCGATTGAGGCCCAAATGAAAGAAGAGAGACTGGTTTTATGTGAGGTGAGTTTTGAGCAAAAAAAAATCTATGTTATCCAACAGAAACTCAGACAGGGGAAAAAAAAATGAACAAGTATCTTCTGGTTGGTGTTCTCCCTGTATTCGATGCTTTGGTTTGTTGAAAATCCTGTCTGGAGATTTGTTTTTTTATATTCTTTGTTTTCTTGTTGGGATTTGGAATAGATTTTCAGGTTACGTGCAAAATACTTCTTCGTTGAAGTATATATTTTATTCTAACAACACGGATTTGACAAGTGTCTCGAATTCTGCAGAGCACACAAGAAATTGTCTTCGTCGGGGTCGTCGCACTTACCCTGGCTTTCAAAAATGATGCAGGAGCATTGCTCACCCATCAAGCGAGCCAGCACATCAAGAAAGACAGCTGGACAGCGCCAGCACCAAAATTTTGGAAACACCTTGAAATTATTGCGCAAGACATTTATGTATTGATTTGATGAAGTGCACTTGTATATGTAAATGGACCTTGAGCAGATAAGCTCGTGTCCTTAGTAGCTGAGGCATTTAATAGAATTGATGTAAAGATAGGTAGGAATTAATTGTAGATTTGATAGCTTCAGAATTGTGAGGGAAAACGGAATATAGGCACCCTCCTTTGTACATTGTAATGTGTGGAAAACAGGAGCAAGAAGAGAAGAGAAGAGTAGAGAACTTGTGGAGAACACCCATGTACAGATTGAATTAATGGGAGAAAGACTTTGATTCAGCTTCATGGTTTGTGTTGTTTCTCTGTGTCGATATTATGCTCATGAATGTTTGCTTTCTGTCATATATTTGCTTTGATATGCTATATATGGGGTTTTCATAGTTGAATTGAAACATGTGAGAGAAGAGAATGAGTTTCAATTGTTTCTCTAATTGAGCCCGGAGATTCCTGCATAGAGTGGAGTTGAATTCATCCGCATAGAGTGCGTTGGTGAGGCTCAGCAGTTAAACACTTATTCTCATTCACCTAGAAGTTGGTTTGGGTTGAGAGAGCCGTGTAAGGTGTGTATAGCCTGGAAGAGAGTTTAGGTTTGTGTTTTCTTAGTTGAAAGAGAATTAGAACGGCCGCTGTAAGAGAGCGTGCAAAGCCTGGGAAGCTTCAACACTTGGACGTGTTCGAAGAAATGCCGCAAGGAGTGTGAGCGAGAAGTCTTCATAAAGATTTGTGAGGAGAAACCAAGCTCAGGAGGAATAGGCCTGCAAGTTCACTGAAGGACGAGTTCAGGTGTTGCAAGGAAAGCTTGAGAGGAACATCACAGGTTGACGAGTGTTGGACCAGTCTTCACGGAGTAAGCACTTTGTTTCGTCTCGCAGGTAACACCAAGGAAAAAAGAACGGTCGAGAACTCCTAGGGAGATCCCGCAAAATCCCGTCAATCGTCAGAACGTGGAAAAGTGCGAGGGGTTTAACGCTAAGGCGCCGGAGGACTAAAGCCCATCGGGATTCGGCATTTGGACTTTGGGTAGGTGAAATCTCACACTCGTCGAAATCGCGAGTCGCGATTTCCCGAAGTCGTTGGAGCCGTAGATCTCAGCGTGGACACGTGGCGTGAGATCCCGGGGAGTCGGGGTTCGGCACTTCTGGACTTTTAGTGTCGAAGGGATCGCAGCAGGATCACGAAACCCCGAATTGCAAAGGGTCCCACGGTTATAGTGGGGAATTTGACACGTGGCATCGGGGTTTGGAGCTCGGGACTTGGAAGGTCCTGTGAAACGAGGTTTTGAAGTCGCGATTTCCCGATCAGCGATTTCCCGAGTTTCACCGGTGTGTGGGGTCCAAAGGTTATCAATGAAGACAGGTGGCATCGTACCGGAGAATCGGCACATCGGGTCTCGAGAAATTGAGAGACAAGAAACACGCGACCATAGCATTCGCGAAATCGCGAATTCCGATTTCCCGATTTGATAGGGGAGATCAGTGAAGGAGCAAGCTGTGGGTAGAGAATTCCAAAGGGGAATCAGAGGAGCATTCACGCTCTTCGGGCCGCAGTTAGAGAAGGTCCTGGTGGAGGCGGTTGAACTGCGAGAGCAGACGACCTGCGCCAGAGTGGTATTAGAGCCGGAGTTGACTCTCTATTTTCTGTAGCAGAGAAGGAGGAGAGAAGACACCATGCCGCCGAGAAGAGAGAGGCAATCGCCTGATCGAGAAGATAGGGATGACTGAAGGAGAGGAAGGCCGGAAGGGATTGCAGAAATGGAACGACAAATGCAAGATCTCCGAGCAAGGCTTGAGGAGATGGAAACATCGCAGAGATGTGGAGTCGACGCTGAAGAGTTCAGTGATTCCGAGATCGAGGAGGAAGCTGGACACGAAGAGGAGGTCACAACAGAGGATGCTTCGACCGAGTAGCTGATCAAGGCCATCTCCAGGATGAGTTCTTAGACAAGAATGGACATACCAGTCTACGAGGGAAACCTGGATGCAGAAGAGTTGTTGGATTGGATCCGAGCACTGGACACCTACTTCGACTACGAAGATATCGAAGAGAACAAGAAAGTGAGGCACGCTGTTACTAAGTTGAAAGGACATGCAGCCTTATGTTGGGACGAGCTGCAGGCAGATAGGCGTTCCAAGGGCAAACATAAGATCAAAAGCTGTGATCGGATGATCGCTAAGATGAAAGCGAAGTTCATCCCCCGAGATTATCAGATCACACTGTTTAGGTGCATGCAGAACCTGAGACAGAAATTGATGATGGTGAAAGAGTACACCGAGGAGTTTTATAAGCTCAACATCAGAGCAGGTCATCGGGAGAGCGATGATGAGAAGGTGGCGAGATACCTGAATGGTCTGAGGTACGACATTCAGGATGAGTTAAGGATGCTGACTATCAGGACAGTTGAAGATGCATACCAGATGGCTTTGAAAGCCGAGAAGAAGCTGAGCCGTAAGCAAGGACAACGAGTGAGAGGCAGGAGTCAGCCCAGAGGCAAGGCAGTTGCCCAGGAAAGAACTCAGAAGCCCAAAGAGGAATGGCAGAGACCTTAGAGTAAAGTTGAAAGAGGTGGAACCTCACAGCAAAGGCAGCAATATGCCGAGCCAAGGAGACAACATATCGAGAAGGGTGGCAGATATGATGATGCGAATACATTTCCTCGTACCAGAGGTAGAGGAAGAGGACGAGGAGGAATCATCACCTGTTATACATGTGGAAAGGACGGACATAAAGCCATTGATTGTCCAGATAGGAAATTGGACAAAGGAGAAGCTCACATCACTGAGGCGCAGAGGCGTGATGCTGAGTCAGAAGATGCAGACAACGGAAGATCGCTTGGGATGCATAAGATCCTTTTGACACCTGAGAAGGAGGTGGAATACTCAGTGCAAAGGAGCAGACTGTTCAGGACAGCTTGCACAGCCAAAGGCTGGAAATGCAAAGTCATTGTGGACAGCGGGAGCACTGATAACCTTGTTTCTAAGGAAATGGTGGAGAAGCTAGAGCTGGAAACGACTAAGCACCCGAGTCCATATAAAGTCTCGTGGCTACAGAAAGGGCACCGGGTAAGTGTCACTAAACAATGCTTAATTAAATTTAAGATAGGGAATCACCATGATGAGGTTTTGTGTGATTTCATTCCCATGGATGTGTGTCATATATTGCTGGGTAGACCATGGCAGTATGACCAAAACGTGGTTCATGATGGAAGGATGAACACATACACATTGGAAAAGGATGGGAGAACCCATAAGCTACTTCCGATAAAGGATAAAGAAGTGAAACCGGAGTAAGCAGTACTATACTTCTCATGAGTGGAAAAGAGCTTCTCACAGAGATGGAGAAGAATGAAGATCCATAATTCTTTGTTGTCAAGAAGCCGAGAATTGTCCTGACAAGCACGAGAGTGGATGACTTACCAGAGGAGATTCAGGAATTGCTGGGAGAGTTCGTTGATATCATCGTGGATGAACTACCTCGTTCGTTGCCACCGATGCGGAGTGTGAGCCATCACATCAACCTCATACCCGGAGCAAGTTTACCAAACAAAGCAGCGTACAGGTTGACGCCTCAGGAAAATGAGGAAGTCAAAAGGCAGGTACAGGATTTGTTGGACAAGGGACTAGTCAGGGAGAGTCTAAGTCCGTGTGTTGTTCCGACGGTACTAAGTCCAAAGAAGGATGGAGGCTGGAGGATGTGTACAGACTCCAGGGTGATAAACAAGATCACCATCAGGTACAGATTTCCACTGCCAAGGATGGATGACCTGATGGATTGCCTGAGTGGGGCAAATTACTTTTTGAAGATTGATCTGAAGAGCGGATATCATCAGATTTGCATGAGAGAGGGCGATGAATGGAAAACGACGTTCAAGACAAACGAGGGTTTGTACGAATGGATGGTCATGCCGTTTGGCTTGACGAATGCGTCGAGCACATTCATGAGACTGATGAATGAAGTCCTGAGGGAATTCATCGAGAAATTTGTTGTCGTATATCTGGATGACATATTGATTTTCAGCAAGACGAAGGCTGATCATTTGAAACATTTAGCCATTGTGATGAGAAGACTACAACAAGAGAAGCTGTTGGTCAACATGAAGAAGTGTTCCTTCATGAAGACAAAGCTCATCTATCTGGGCTTTGTTATTTCAGCGAGTGAGTTGAAGATGGATCCTGAGAAGGTGGAAGTGATCAGGAAATGGCCATCACCCAGAAATGTTTTTGAGGTGAGAAGTTTTCATGGTTTGGCTAGTTTCTAAAGAAAATTCATTCGGAATTTCAGTGGAATTAGCGCAGCAATAATGGACACCGTAAAGAAGCGGCATAAAGTTTTTCATTGGACAGCTGAGGCTGAAAGAAGCTTCAATCTGTTGAAGCGGAAGATCACAGAGCAACCAATTTTAGTGTTGCCTGATTTTCAGAAAACCTTCCAAGTGAAGTGTGACGCGAGTGGATATGCCATAGGAGGGGTATTAAGTCAGGATGACAGACCTGTTGCATATTTCAGCGAAAAGCTGGATGACGCGAAGCTGAAATACTCCACATATGATAAAGAGTTCTACGCCATCATATAGGCATTAAAGAAGTGGAGGCATTACTTGATACCCAAGGAATTCGTTTTATATAGCGATAATCATGCATTGGAGTTCATAAGTCGACAAGATAAGTTGAACGAAAAGCATGCAAAATGGGTGGAGTACATGCAGAATTTCACGTTTGTGATAAAACACATTTCAGGGACTGCTAACAAAGTAGCTGATGCTTTGAGCAGGAAATGTTTGTTGTTGCAGGAATTCAGAGTCAAGACATTGGGCTTTGAAAATCTAAAAGACATGTATGCCGGAGATGCAAATTTCGGAGAGGCATACGAGGCCGCTGAGAACCCGGTTCTCAGGGATCGGAGCCCATGGATATATTTCATGATCCAGGAGGGGTTTCTATTCAAAGGCAATCAACTGTGCATTCTGAATTTCTCCATGAGGGAGAATTTGGTGAAGGAAAAGCATAGTGGTGGATTAGCAAGTCATTTTGGACATGACAAAACATTCGCGAAGCTGAGTGAATTGTATTTTTTGTTGAGCATGCATGCAGATGTTAAGAGGTTTGTTGACAGGTGCATAATTTACCAACATTCAAAGGGCCGAAAGCAGAACGTTGGATACTATCAGCCATTACCCATACCCGAGAGGCCATGGGAGGAAATTAGCATGGATTTTGTTCTGGGATTGCCGAGAATGCAGAGAGGAGTCGATTCCATCTTTGTAGTGGTGGACAGGTTCTTGAAGATGGCACATTTTATACCGTGTCAAAAGACCAGGGATGCGACCCACATCGCAAACTTATTTTTCAAAGAGGTTGTTAGATTGCATGGATTTCCGAGAAGCATAGTCTCGGACAGGGATACAAAATTCATAGGTCATTTTTGGAGGACGCTA
Source organism: Picea engelmannii (assembly GCA_009831015.1). NCBI lineage: Eukaryota > Viridiplantae > Streptophyta > Pinopsida > Pinales > Pinaceae > Picea > Picea engelmannii. The sequence continues at coordinate 366,859 of ML804760.1, forward strand.
TGGAAAAAGCTGGGAACTAATTTGGATTTTAGTTCAGCATATCATCCACAGACAGATGGACAGACCGAGGTGGTCAACAGAAGTCTGGGAGACTTGCTGAGAAGCTTGGTGACAGAACACCACAACAATTGGGACCAAATACTACCACAGGCAAAGTTTGCGTACAACGATTCGGTGAATCGGAGTACAGGCAAAAGTCCATTCCAGATTTTATATGGGACACAACCGAGAGGAGTTTCTAAACTCAGGGAGTCAGAACAGGCTGGGACTAGCAGCGCGAGCGCTGAACAGTTCGCTGAAGCAATGCAGGAACTTCACAGCGAGGTGAAGCATCGACTGCAGAAGTCAAATTAGGAATATAAGCGCAGAGCTAATCAACGGAAAAGACAACTTCAGTTTGAAGTTGGTGACATGGTTCTGACGCACTTGAGGAAAGAAAGGTTCCCAAGGGGAACATACAACAAGCTCAAGATGAAGAAGATTGGGCCATGCAAAATTCTGAGGAAATTTGGAGAAAATGCATACGAGATTGAGCTGTCGGATGGCATCGGGATATCTCCGATATTCAATGTTTTAGATTTATACCCATACAGGGCTGGAGAAGCAAATGCTGAAGATGAGGAACCAGTGATCCAGTGGCAGAAGCAGTTACCAGTTGCACAGAAGCTGCATATGGAGCGCATACTGGACAACCGAACAGGTAGGAAGACCAGGAGAAAGTAGTACTTTGAGTACCTAGTGAAATGGAAGAATCACCCAGTGGAGGATGCCAGCTGGGAGACAGAAGCAATGATACAAAAGCATGGACAAACTGTGCAAGAGCTCATGGACAGGAGCCCATGAAACTTTTCAAGCTGAGGAGTATGATGCAGGAGCATCGCTCACCCATCAAGCGAGCCATCACATCAAGAAAGACAGCTGGACAGCGCCAACACCAAAATTTTGGAAACACCTTGAAATTATTGCGCAAGACATTTATGTATTGATTTGATGAAGCGCACTTGTATATGTAAACGGACCTTGAGCAGATAAGCTCACGTTCTTAGTAGCTGAGGCATTTAATAGAATTGATGTAAAGATAGGTAGGAATTAATTGTAGATTTGATAGCTTTAGAATTGTGAGGGAAAATGGAATATAGGCACCCTCCTTTGTACATTGTAATGTGTGGAAAACAGGAGCAAGAAGAGAAGAGCAGAGTAGAGAACTTGTGGAGAACACCCATGTACAGATTGAATTAATGGGAGAAAGAATTTGATTCAGCTTCATGGTTTGTGTTATTTCTCTGTGTCGATATTATGCTCATGAATGTTTGATTTCTGTCATATATTTTCTTTGATATGCTATATATGGGGTTTTCATAGTTGAATTGAAACCTGTGAGAGAAGAGAATGAGTTTCAATTGTTTCTCTGTTTGAGCTCGGAGATTCCTGCATAGAGTGCAGTTGAATTCATCCGCATAGAGTGCGTTGGTGAGGCTAAGCAGTTAAACGCTTATTCTCGTTCACCCAGAAGTTGGTTTGGGTTGATAGATCCGTGTAAGGTGTGTATAGCCTGGAAGAGAGTTCAGGTTTGTGTTTTCTTAGTTGAAAGGGAATTAGAACGACCGATGTAAGAGAGCGTGCAAAGCCTAGGAAGCTTCAACACTTGGACGTGTTCGAAGAAACGCCGCAAGGAGTGCGAGCGAGAAGTCTTCATAAATATTTGTGAGGAGAAACCAAGCTCAGGAGGAATATACCTGCAAGTTCACTGAAGGACGAGTTCAGGTGTTGCAAGGAAAGCTTGAGAGGAACATCACAGGTTGACGAGTGTTGGACCAGTCTTCATGGAGGAAGCACTTTGTTTCGTCTCGCAGGTAACACCAAGGAAAAAAGGACGGTCGAGAACTCCTGGGGAGATCCCGCGAAATCTCGTCAATTGTCAGATCGTGGAGAAGTGCGAGGGGTTTAACGCTAAGGCGCCGGAGGACTAAAGCCCATCGGGATTCGGCATTCGGAGTTTGGGTAGGTGAAAGCTCACACTCTTCAAAATCACGAGTCGTGATTTCCCGAAGTCGTTGGAGCCGTAGATATCAGTGTGGACACGTGGCGTGAGATCCCGGGGAGTCGGGGTTTGGCACTTCAGGGATTTTAGTGTCGAAGGGATCACAACAGGATCGCGAAACCCCGAATTGCAAAGGGTCCCACGGTTATAGTGGGGAATTTGACACGTGGCATCGGGGTTCGGAGCTCGGGACTTGGAAGGTCCTGTGAAACGAGGTTTTGATGTCGTGATTTCCCGATCGGCGATTTCTCGAGTTTCACCGGTGTGTGGGGTCCAAACGTTATCAACAAAGATAGGTGGCATCGTACCGGAGAATCGGCACATCGGGTCTCGGGAAATTGAGAGACAAGAAACACGCGACCATAGCATTCGCAAAATCGCGAATTTCGATTTCCCGATTTGATAGGGGAGATCAGTGAAGGAGCAAGCTGTGGGTAGAGAATTCCAAAGGGGAATCAGAGGAGCATTCACGCTCTTCGGGCCGCAGTTAGAGAAGGTCCTGGTGGAGGCGGTTGGACTGCGAGTGCAGACGACCTGTGCAAAAAATGGTCTTTGATGTCCATAAATGATGCGTAATATTACTCCATTGGCGAATGTACCCAGAAGTGGGTAAAACAAACTGTATGGGTTGATAAAACGACATATTATAACTACAAAAGTTTCTATTTCAAAGTTTCTTGAGCTGCTTCCGGGTGTGGTAACAAACTTGACAGGAAGCCATGTTCTTTGTCAAAGTTTGTTCGTTGTCCTCTGGATGTCGTTACAGACTCCACATATTTGGTGTCACCTCCGAACATTCCAAACATTTCTATGGGCCTCCATATCTGCCACCACTATGACAAAAGATATATTCTGATGCGATCTGCAACATTTGATACACTTGCCAGATCTGTGATGCCATAAGAAGTCATGCACTTCAACATAAGAACGTTTTTCATCTAGCTTGAATGTTTCTTCCAATTTACTGTAACAAAACAAATAAGTTAAACATACAAATCTTCAAGCAGGCTTTTCAACCAAACAGATGATCGAATAGGGAGAATAACAGTCACAACATACGTTAATTTTTTTTCTGTCCCATAACTGATGTCACATAAAACGACTCCCTTGACTTTGAATTGGGCCTGAATCGCATTTAAAAGTTGTCTTGGATGTCAATGGTCAAGAACATTATAAGGAAAGCACCTTAAACCCGAAGTTTTCGATGGCAAAGGGAAATTATTACTTAACAAATAATGGAATGTTGAATAACCAGCCAATGCTATCAAGCCATATATAGAATAGACAAGTTATTCAAAAAACTGGGATAGATGTAGTTGGCAACACCAATTAAGTCTAGAAGACTGTCAACAAGCTTCATCATTGTACATATATTTTATTGGTCAACGGCATGACAAATCGCAATCATTGTGGAAAATAATCTCAGCTGTATTTTGTAACCCATCTTATTTGAATATAGAATATTTGCGGTTTTTTTTTTTTTTAAATGGTGTCTTCCAATCTCTGGTATTTCATTTTATTTTGTACCTTTTTTCTATGTGTTGTTAAACATGGAATAATGAAGGCTACTCTATTTGTTTCTTACATTTTACATGGAAGAATAATTTTTCATAGGTCATACTTATGTGGCACCAACCTTATACTTAAAGAGAAATTGGAGGAACCGTCCTGCTTTCATTCTTGGTGTCCCGCAAATAGAATGAATTAATGACTTACAATAAAGAAACTCAAGTGTTGACGCCATGTTCCTATTCAATATCTTGCATATATTTCAGCCTCTTCTATCTGATAATATATGTGCATATATACTAATATGAGTACTATTGGGATAAATATAAAAACTTCCTCTTACCCAAAACTTAGCCAACTATCTAGCCACCGGGTCCCGGGTTTGCTGTATTGAACAACTATGTCCCCTGCTCAGTCATATACATCTTGCAGCCAAAGAACTTTCATGATCTGCAATTTATGCTTTAACTAGTGATAACTCACCTTCTGGCCACCGGGCCTTAGGTTTGCGATATCCAACAACTATGTCCCATGTTTTGTCATATACATCTTGCAGTCAAAGAACTTTTGTGATCTGCAATTTATGCTTTAACTAGTGATAACTCACCAGGGGTTCGAAAATCTTGGCATTAATAAAGGAACAATAGATTTTCTTTTGTGATATACTTAACACTTTTCCCCTTTTCTTCTTCCTGTCTATTATTGCTTTTTGGTTATATACTTAGTTGCCTTTCTATGATCGCAGGTTCCAAGGTTGGCGTGTTGGCATATCTTCATCTCCATCTATATCCTCACATGATGAATCCGACCGACCGCTTTTCCTTTCCATACTTAGCCAATTTTATGGTTGTGGTTGTTGGGTTGGCGCTTTCAAACTCTACTGCTTCTTGTTGTGTTATATACATCTTACAGTCAAAACTTTCATGGTTTCAACGAAATTTGTGAACCAAACAACATCCTGCAAATTGGAAGATGATTTTCATTTGAAACTGAAATAATCCATTAATATATATTAGTATGAATACTATTGAAATAAATATCAAAACTTTCTCTTGGCCAACACTTAGCCAATTATCTGCCCACTAGGTCCTAGGTTCATGGTATCCAACACCTATATCCCATGTTTTGTCATATAAATCTTGCAGACAAAGAACTTCTGTGGTCTGAAGTTTATGCTTTTACTAGTGAGAACCCAACAGGGGTTCGAAAACATTCGCATTAATAAACGGAAAAAAAAAATGGATTTTCGATTGTCAGATACTTAGCCCTTTTCCCCTTTTCTTCTTCCCGCCCATTATCACTTTCTGGTTATATACTTAGTCGTCTTTCTATGATCGTGGGTTGCAGGGTTGGCAGGATGACATATCTTCATCTCCATCTATATCCTCACATGACGAATCCGACCAACCGTTGTTCCTTTCCATACTTGGTCAATTTTATGGTCGTGGTTGCCAGGTTGGTGCATACGAACTCGCCTTTTCTTATTCCCTTCCCTTATCACTTTCTGGATATCTACTTAGTCACCTTTCTATGATATCTGGTTCCAGCATTGGTAGGCTAACATGTCTTCATCTCCATCTATATCCTCACATGACGAATCGAATCCGACCGACCATTGTTCCTTTCCATACTTAGCCAATTTTATGGTCGTGATTGTCGAGTTAGCGCTTATGAACTCGATTGTTTATTGTTCCGTGATACACATCTTGCACTCAAAATGTCTGTGATCTACAATTCCACCACGGGTTCCTCGTATACATTAAATTCCCTCAAACTATTTGTTGTTGCCTTCCATCCCCACCAACTTTGTGTCTTTCCTAATATACATTAATTATGCTCTTATTAGTGACAACTGGACAAACTGGTATGAAAGAATTGACACCCACTCCTCCGCCATATACAAATTGACTACCTGACTCCAACATCGTCCCCTCTTATGTGTTACACATTATGCATTCAAATGTTTCGAGCTATACCATTTGGTCATTGGGGCCTCGCGTCTTCTGGGGAAACATTGTCACCCTATTTTGGATCCTTGCGTTGGCAGGTTCACAAAAACTCTAAATCCTGGTCATTGTTTCATGTTCTTCCCATCCTCGTACTTCTTTCCAGATATGCAACACCAAAGGTTTAATACTAAAATGAAATCATGCAACAACCGTAAAAATCGTCATTAATAAGCAAAAGTCTCGATAACCAACCACCCCTACAGAACTTGTCGAGAAACATGCAAAGAAGATCTTGCCAGGTACTGGAAAAGCTATTACAAATTTTAATATACAAAAAATATCTTTCCAGGTAATGTCAAAGCTATTACAAATTTTAATATATTAGCAAAAAAAAGTCTCGGCCAGTGTTTCTGTGTTCCATACTTGGCACACTTTTCTGATTGTGGGTTCCCAAATTGATGGCCTCAAAATTGTGTTTCGAATCTTCCACGAGCTACAAACAACGTCGGAGTTCCGAAATATACAATTTGTCCACAGGAATGTATAAAAACTCTTAATTTTTCTCTTTCAACCCCCCCTTCTACTATCCCTTTGTGGTTCTATATTTAGTCGCAGCTATATGATCACAGCCCCATGGATTCGCAAATTGGCAACTCTTTATATATATCTTCACACCATGAGCCCAACCGACCGTGGTTCCTTTCAATACTTAGCCAATTATCTGATCACTAGGTCTCGGGTTTGCGGTATCCAACACCTATGTCCCCTGTTCCATCATATCCAAAACCTTTTTCCCTTGTCTTCTTCCCATGTATTATCGCTTTCTAGTTATATACTTAGTCATCTCTCTATAATCGCAGGTTCCAACATTGGTGGGTGACATATCTTCATATCCATTTATATCCTCACATGACGAATCCGACCAACCTCTGTTCATTTGCATACTTAGCGAATTTTATGCTCGTGGCTACCGGGTTGGCGCTTTCAAATTTCGTTTCTTCTTGTTCCGTGATATACATCTTGCACTCAAAATTTTCGTGGCCGATAATTCCACCGCAAACTCCTTAGTCCTTTTTCCCTTTTCTTTTTCCCGTGTATTATCGCTTTCTGGTTATTTACTTAGTGGCATTTCTATGATCACGTCTTCCAGCATTGGCGGGTTGACATATCTACATCTCCATCTATATCCTCACATGACGAATCTGACCGACCGTTGTTCCTTTCCATACTTAG
>ML804760.1:411767-423712 GCA_009831015.1 Picea engelmannii
CAGAATCTCCATCTTCCATCCTAATATGATACAACTTCTTTCGAAGAAACAACTTGTTTACCAGGGACTTTGATTGATACAAATTCCCTAAATTATCCCATAGTTCCTTGGCTGTAGATTCTCCCGAGACATTCAACAACACCAAATCTACCAGGCAGAGTTGAATAATACTCCTTGCTCTTATATCCAACTTCTCCCAATCTTCCTTTGACATACCATTAGGTGGTGTACTAGTAGTTTGTGTACTAGTAGGTTGTGTACCATTCGATTGTGTGCTAGTAGGTTGTGTACCATGATCCAAAACAATCCATTGTTCTTTGTCTACAAGAAGGTCCTCCATCTTGAGCTTCCATAGCTCAAAGTTTTTACCATTGAACTTCTCTATATCATTTCTAGAAGAGCTCGCCATTCATGTTTCTACACTCAAATCTCCACTGAAAAATCTCCCACTAAACCCAGGTTGATCATAAACCCAAGATAAACTTGATCTATCAAGACCGATCCAAACCCTCCACAACAAAGGCATCCCTATGAAGCCAAAAATGAGCTCTGATATCACATGTAAGTTTTAAACCTGTGAAGTAAAGCAATGCATACAAATTCTTAAGAAAAATAGAAATTAATCAATGGCTCATACACATAGTACACAACGATTTACACTGGAAACCCTTAACTGGGAGAAAACCAGCCTTCCTTGGTGTTGCACCTTTCAACTCTTCATTGTATTAATTTCACCATTCACCACACAATATATACAATGTTTTAGGTATTTCATAGCTACCGAAACCCTAATCCCATATGTTAGCACAAGAATTTGCAACTAGAAGAGGCCTACCTCTCCATAAGCAACTAAATAACCTCTATAGGCTAAACAAAGGCTTTCAATCTCAAAATAGAAAGATCAAGGCAGAATTGCAACAATTCAAGGATGAATTGGCCCTGAGGAATGTGAATGTTTTGATAGAAGCCACCATTGAAAGAGAGGAACCAGTAGTGAAGAGGAGCACACCTACAGTCAAGAAGACCACCCTTGCAAAAGAAAATATGGTGTTGTGATAAAAGGTATCTCTCCTTCAACAAGGAGGAGTGCTAGGTTGATGAAATAGTTGTGGGATATAAGCTTCAGTTTTGAGAGTGGTCTCTTTTTGCAAGAATAAGTGATCAAGGATGTATTATTTTTTTTCCACCTATACAGGCATGTACAGGCTTCTAACCTATCAGCTCAAAGTTCTTGATTAGTCTCATCATACATAAGATCACATACATTTCATAGCACCATGGCGCTACGGAATCGTCTATATAGCATGGCCTGCCATTTTGCTACCTAAAATGCTACCAAATATCCTAAGTTGTGTAACGATGGCGCTACCAAATTCACAAGGATATATTACAGTGGCACTACCAAATTATTTTTTTACGAGCACTACCAATTCAATTTGACCAGTTCAGTATTGTCTCTACCAAATTGCACTCAGTGATATACAGGATTGACACTACCGAATATGCAGAGTTATTTTGCAAGGGCGCTTCTGGAAGTTTTGAGTAACTAATTTAAAACTCAGATTATGAACAAATGGGAAGGTATTTTTAAAAAATGGAGGAGGTTGTTTTTCATCACATACCAAATAACAAAAACATCTCTCAGTTTTTTGAAATATGTTATGTTTAGAGAGATATTAGACATATAAGTGGTGCTACCGAATGTGTAGAACTATTTTACAGCGGTGCTACAAAATTTCCTGTAGCGGTTACGGTTTGGATAGTCACCTTGTTGGGAGGTTGCCACCTGTCAAGGAGGATTCGAATGGCTTCTCAAGGATCATTTATATGTCAAGGGACACCTACACCTAATTTTTATCTCCATCAAAGGCCTCATGCAGTGAGGTGGAAACAATTTATTAATGACTTCCAACAAATTCCTAAAAATTAGCAGTTTGTTGGATTTTTGTCTCTTTGATTGTTGCCACCTATATCCAAGGCTTGGAATCCAAAAGAAAATATGGGATTCTACCTCCTAAGGATATTTGGATGCTATTTTCTATTTAAGAAAGGAGATAGCTCGAGGATAAGGGTTGGATTCATGAGCCAAGAGAGGCTAGAGAGAGTAGGAGCAGGCAGTTTCTCTATGTGTGTTCATTTGTAACCTATGGGCATTTTATGATTGTAAGCATTACTGCTATTGGAGAATCATGAGAGCCATGATTTCAGAATTTTATTCTTTTGTTTATATATCTTCTTATTTGAATATATTTCATATTTGAGGATCAAAGGATACCAATGATTTATGGATCCCTAAGCAGCAGAGGATCTGTTGTATTTTTCTTTTCAGTCATTGTTTATATTCAAGTATTTGTTGATTCATTAACTTGAGAGGATATTTGTTTAGTGAACATTCTATATTATGTTTTCCTTCTTCATTCTTCCACCTATCAACATATAATATTTTTTTCTATTGAGCATCTTTAGTGCCTTCGATGAGTAGAATGTTTGTGACTCCATTGCCCATTGGTGTAGCCTATTGATCTATAGTTTGTTTCCCTCTCCCTTTCTTTATCCATCTTGTTGATCCACCTATCCAAAATCAAAATTATATTTTACATTCTGATGGGTGATGAGCTTACACTTTAGCAGTCAAAGTGTGACTTTCAGTGCTAACACCATAATCCGGGATTAATTTAGAAAACCCCTAAAAATAGCAAAAACCGCCCAAAAACAAAATTCGGGGCACTTCCTCGAACGTTGCACATAACCAGGGGGGCATACCTAGGACCCCCCTAGGAAAGTGATCGGCGCACATGACACAAAGAGCGAAGGAATTTGGGATCGTCAAACACAGTTGATTGAGCCACTGGGATGTCATCTTTCTTCAATTAATTCTTGTTGTTGTTACAAAACTTCAACTACAACCATTAGGTCTGCAAAATCCCTAATCAAACTTCTATAATAACTCTTAAATCAACCACTAAAAGTTGCTTAAAGTTTGCCCACATAAACTAGTAGGCCTAGCGCACATTTTGGTAGACTTTGGGGAAGTTTTAGTGGCTGATCTTCTTGCTGTAATAACTTGTTTGTTACAGTCATAAGGGTGCAAAATATTTCGGCAATTATCTTTTTGTTACAACATTCTTTCATTGCTAAATTCTAATGCTATCTTACTTGGGTTGACCTAGTTGTTTCTAGTTTATCTCTTGCTCTTTCAACTAGACTATTAGCAACTTGTTTGCAACATTATTTATCATTTTCATTGCTGATATATAATAGTACTAATTGTTGCAATTAGGGATAACAAGATTAATTTTCTTGTCTACCATATATTTGGACTTGTATCATTGTATTTCTTGTGTCCCAGGCAGGTACACTCGACATTTACAAGGTCTACTACTTCCTTGCAGCTATTGGTTACCATCAAGACCTTACTAAATCCCTTCTCCACACATAGAAGCTTGACCTATAGGGGCATTCATTCATACATCACATTTTCCATCTCACTCTGTTAGGGACCTAACCCCTCATGTAGGTAGAATAATATATTTCCATGTAATAAAGGCCAACATTAATAAGGCCTAGCAATAAGGAAGAATAATTCAAATGTAAGAAGACCTAATAGAAGTTTATGCTTCTAGAAGGATCTTCCTCTAGATTGTTCTTTTGGATAGACAAATTTAGTATAAATAGGAGTAGAGGGTATGAAATTTTTTGTCTTGGATATTATTGTAATAGAGCTTTGCTATGTTGGAGGTTTCCCCCTCGAAGAGGCAAGTGAACATTTCTATCATTAATCAATGTTCTCTTTCTGGTGTTATTTTGGTATTATTTTGGTATGTTTTTGGTTATATCATTGTTGTTCTTCCATTTCTAACTAAAATATTTATATTCTTCATACTATTTTATATCTAGAATACTACAAGGGCTATCAGAGCACTTTCCTTGGCAGAAAATTGTGGGTTAATTTTTTTTTTTTCAGGGTAGAGACATATTCTGACATTGTAAAGCTATAGAGATCTATCGTTACATGCATAAACCCTCGGTCGGGGAGTCATACATGCAGGAGATACAAGTGGTACTTAAGCACACATATGTTGGCCACCCTTGTAACCCATGTTGTTACCCCTTCGAGTGGTAGTGCATTAGACAACACCTGTATACGGATCGACATAGATATCATGAATCCCTCCATAGATAAATCGATCAGCCGCCTGACTTCTATAGTGACACTGAGAACAACACTCGAAAAGAGACTCTCTAGTACTTGGGTAGTCGGGTAGTACAACTAAGGGCACAGTCTAGCCTCCTTAGTTGGTGCCCTGAGAGATTGGGATGAGTACTAATGTTGCACCCCGCATGTATATCAGAGAGCTATAGCATAGGTTAAACCCTTATCTATAGATACCCTGCATACCCTAGCCCTAGGGACAGAAACACAAACAGAACATGAAATATCTATTTCTGCACAACTATGCCTCCTCCATTCGAGTTGCAAAATTACTACACATATCTTCTTGTTGGCACCATTCTTTGAGCCCTATATTGTTAGATTCTTGTCTTCTCCCTTATCATAGTCATACCTATCATTTTTCAACAATATTTTTTTCTCGTGGACCCGACCCCCTTCCAACACCCTTATTTGGGCCTTACCCCATTAGATTCCCCTCGTAGCCCTGATCATTGAGATACACTTCAGCTATAACCCATTTTCTATGTGGTCCCACCTGTCCCTTTTTTTCTTCCCTCTTCATCATGGCCCACACCCGTAGCCAAGACGTGGAAGCTTGCTTCAATACCTTGTCCTCTAACTTCACAGAGACCCAACAAGAAGTGAAGTAGTTTAGTGCCAACTTTTTCATCATCAATACAAACATGCATTCCTCCAACGACGCAAAAATGGAAACCATCAAATAGAACCTCAACACCCATCTTGCATCCTTCGCTACCCAGCTTGCATCCTTCACTACAATGATCTATGTCAATTTGAATATCCATGTAGATCTTCCCTTCTTTGACCCACCTTTGCACTCCAAAGGTGAAACTTCCTCTAATTCCTAGACTTTTCAGCCCCATCACTTTCAATGTGACCTTCGCCTTCTGCGTGTGGATGTGAACAAATTTGATGGCTCAGATCCCACTAGCTGGGTAACTCAAATGGAACATCATTTGTCTTTGTATCGAATTATAGATGAGTTAACTAAACTACGGTATAGTGTTCTCCATCTAGATCAAGAACGTTGGAAATGGTGGCAATGGAGAAAAAATGCCCACCAAGAGTATGTGTCTTGGACACAATTTGTGGCAGATATTTATGAATGTTTTGACACTGACACCAAACATTTAGGTCATTTGACAAAGTTGAAACAATCTGACATAGTGGAATAATTTATAACTTCTTTTGAACGATTGGATTTCTGTACAGAGGGCATGTATGATTCTTTTTTTCCGAGAATAATTTATCAATGGCCTCAAGGATGAGATTTGTGCCCATGTCCTAATGGATCGACCTCAGAGTTGGGTGGAAGCTACTAAACGAGCTAAGGAAGAACAACATGTTGTCTCTTATCAAACCCGAAAACCCTCCTTTATTCATCACCTTAAACCAATCACTCCAACTTCTCCTTCTACTCCATTAAAGATCTAGAAATTGACCAGGGAAGAAATGGTTGAATGCCAACTCAAAGTCCTTTGTTATAATTGTGATGAAAAATATTTTTCTGGTCACAAGTGTAGGGAACAAAATATTTTTATGGCCATTTTTTAGGATGTCTCGGAAGATGATGTCGAGGCCCCCCCTATGGTTGAGTCACTTGAACCCACTGACGTGACCCCACCCTCTAACCCTCCCAAAGTCGAACCAATCATTTCCTTGAATGTTCTCATTGGGTTCTCTGCTCCCCAAACCCTCAAGCTAATTGGTTACATTAAGAATATGAAGGTAATCATCCTTGTTGAGAGTAGAGGGACCCATAATTTTATTCATCGCTGCATTTCCCAAGAAACTAATTGCTATATCTGTGCCATCAATAATTTTCAAATCATTATTTCCAATGGCATGTCCATGAAATGTGGGGGGCATTGTGAAAATGCGTGTCTCCAAATTGGTCAGTACCACATGAAATCTCATACGTTTTCTATCGACATGGATAGTTGTGACATTGTGTTGGGTGCAGAATGGATAAGGACTCTCGGTCCCATTCTCTTGGATTTTAAGGAATTAACCATGCAATTCAACTAGGAGGGCCAACAATATAAGTTCCAAGGCATCACCACCAGTTCCCCGAAGATCATCAGTTCCCATCGAATGGAAAATCTCCTCAAAAAAGGTCATTCTGGCATTATTGCACAAATCCATGCCATTCAAGCCACTAAGACACCCTATGTTTCATAGGACCTCCAATCCATCCTCTCGAAACATTAAGTTCTTTTTTCCACTCTCCAGGGACTTCCTCCTTCCTGTGGTGTATATGATCATTCCATTCCCCTTGTCCCCGATAGCCTCCCTCTCAATATTCATCCCTATCGTCATCCCTTTTCCCATAAAAATGAAATTGAGAAAATTGTTCAAGATTTTCTCACCGCAGGTGTTATCCATCCTAGTACGAGCACCTACTCTTCTCCTGTGGTCATGGTCTTTAATAAATAAGGATCTTTGTTCATGTGTCCTGACTTCCATGCCCTCAAGAAACTCAACATCAAAGAAAAAATTCTCATTATTTTCATTGATGACCTATTGGATGAATTGAGTGGTGCCCAGTTCTCTACTAAACTTGATCTTCGTTCTGTTTACCAAAAGATACGTATGAACAAGGAAGAAATTTCTAAGATTGCATTTCGAACTCATGAGGGCCACTATGAGTTTTTGGTCATGGAATTTGGCTTGTGTAATGCTCTCTCCACTTTCCAAAGCCTCATGAATAATGTCTTTCGTCCTTTTCTCCATCATTTTGTCTTATTTTTCTGTGATGATATCCTTATCTATAGTAAAACCTGGAATACCCATCTTGCTCATGTGGATCGAGTTTTACATCTACTCTCTCAGCACTGACTTTTCCTCAAACAATATAATTAGCTTTTGGAGCCTCGAAAGTCAAGTACTTAGGTCATATTGTTGGAAAGGCAGGTGTTAGACTAGATCCTAAAAAGATTGAAGCTATGCAGGATTGGCCTCACCCAAAGACTCTCAAAATCTTGCATGGATTTCTGGGTTTAACATGATATTACCACAAGTTTGTTAAGAATTATGGAAAAATTGCAGCACCTCTCATTGCTCTCCTTAAAAAGAATTCTTTCACTTGGAATCTCGTAGTTGATCACGTCTTTCAAACCTCGAAGGTGGCCATGTGCACCACTCCATTCCTGGCCCTTCCTGATTTCACAAAGACCTTTGTCCTGGAATGTGATGCTTCCAGGAGAGGAATTGGAGAAGTCCTTATGCAAAATGGTTTGCCTTTGTCCTTTACCAGTAAACAATTGTCAGAGCAACATTTGGGAAAATCAATCTATGAAAAGGAAATGTTGGTTATTCTGCATGCAATGGATCTTTGGTGCCCTTATATATTGGGAAGCACTTCAAAATTAATACATATCATCAAAGGCTCAAGTATTTTTTGAAACAACGTCATTCCTCCCAGGAGAAACAAAATTGGGTGACTAAGCTCTTTGGATATGATTATGAGATCATTTACAAGAAAGGAAAAGGCAATGTCGTTGCCGATGCACTTTCAAGAAAATATGAATATGAAGGGTCCATTTTTCCCCTTCCTTCATTGTACCAGATTGGCTCCAAGCTGTTCGCTAGGAATGAATACAAGATCCAAAATTTTTGCATATGATCCAATAATTGCAGGCTAATTCTCTAGTTTCCCAGGGTATCCCTGGCACAATGACGAGATTTTCTACAAAGGCCATTTGTATTTAAGTAAACAATCACAACTTAAATCCACAGTACTTTCTGAGCTTCGTGCTATACCCACAGTTGGGCACTCAGGGTTTACCAAAACCTATGACCAGGTCAAACGTTCTTTTTTCTGGAATGGAATGAAACAAGGAGTTTGCAATTTTGTGGAAAATGTGATGTTTTTCAATGCAACAAGGGAGAAACAGTCAAAGCTCCTGTAACACTACAACTGCTTTTGATTCCACATGCTATTTGGAGGGATATCTCTATGGATTTTATTGTGGGATTACCTAAATCGGGAAATAAATCAGTCATCGTGGTGGTCATTGATCGCCTTTCCAAGTGTGATCATTTATGTTCTCTTCAACACCCATTTACCGCCTCCATTGTGGCTCAACTTTTTACGGATAAGGTCTTCAAGCTTCATGGCATTCCTCATTCTATTGTTTCTTATCGAGACCCCACTTTCACCAACAATTTTAGGTAAGAACTGTTCAGGCTACAGGGCACCCAATTGCATCTCAGCACAACTTATCATCCCCAAACTTATGGTCAAACCGAAGTCCTCAACAAGTGTTTGGAAAAATATTTGAGGTATTTTTCATCGGAAAGGAAAAATCAGTGGGATCAATGGTTACCACTAGTCGAATGATGGTACAACACTTCTTACATACAGCTACCCACGTGACTCCGTTTGAAGCAGTATATGGAAAAAATCCACCTTCATTTCTCTCATACCTGCCAGGTGTCTCAAAGTTCTTGGCGGTTGACCAAACGCTTAAATTTTTAGAGGCTATTCTCTGTAACCTCAAAGACAATTTTTTCATGGCCCTGAATCGCATGAAGCAACAAGTAGATTAAGGTCGCTTTGAATGTCAATTTTTTGAAGGATACTAGGTGTTTCTTTGACTACAACCTTATAAGAAAACTTTCCTCAAGGATGACCATTGTTAGAAACTGGCACCCAAATTTTATGGTCCTTATACCATTCTCAAGCATGTGGGACAGGTGGCCTATCAGTTATATTTTCCCATTCATTATAAGCTCCATCCTATTTTTCATGTCTCCTGCTTAAAGAAGGTGATTGGCACTAAGTGCCAAACTCAAACCAGCCTTCCCAAGTTGGATGAAGAAGGCTCCATCTGGTTGCAACCACAAGCATTTTTGGACCAGTGTGAATGTCGTCTGCATCAGCGCACCATTAAGGAAGTGTTAGTCCAGTGGAAAGATCCAACTCCAACATATGCCACTTGGGAACCAACTACCATTCTGCAACAATTTCCTCATCTCAAGCCTTGAGGACAAGGTTTCTTTTAAGGGCGAGGACATGTTAGCTACCTAACCTCCCTAACCCCTCACGTAGGTAGAATAATATATTTCCATGTAATAAAGGCCAATATTAATAAGGTATAGCAATAAGGAAGAATAAGTCAAATGTAAGAATACATAATAGAAGCTTCCACTTCTAGAAGGATCTTCCTCTAGATTGTTCTTTTGGATAGGAAGATTTAGTATAAATAGGAGTAGAGGGTATGAGAATTTTTGTCTTGGGTATTATTGTAATAGAGTTCTGCTCTATTGGAGGTTTCCCCCTTGAAGAGGCAAGTGAAAATTTCTATCATTAATCAAGGTGCTCTTCTTGGTGTTATTCTGGTATTTTTCTAGTATTTTTCTGGTTATATCATTGTTGTTCTTCCATTTCTAGCTAAAATATTTATGTTCTGCATACTTTTTTATATCTAGAATACTACACATTCCCCCTAGGGTCATCTAGATTCCACGATTGAAGTGACCACCTCACCTATAAAGTGATGAGAACACCTACCTAAGGTGACAGTGGGTAGGTGCTCTCTTAGTTGTCACCATTTGGTGGTTGGGTTTGGCTTTTCCCAACCTACAACTTGTGCGATAACAAGGTAGGTGTTATATTCTTTACATGTGTGTGGGGGGGTGCATTAGATTTGACGATCCTCCCTTAGTAGTGGTGTACATGTGCGTTGGGAAATATAATAGGGGTGGGGGTTCATATGGGGAACCATTCTTTTACCCCCTTTATTAGGTGACTTTGTCAGCTCCGGGCACTATTTCAAAGCTGTCACGGTTTGGGGCACTGCCCCAAAATTAATTTTTTTGGCATTTTTTTAGCGATTTTCTAAATTAATCTCAGATTAAGGGATTAGGTTTTTTGGTAGCCATAGAATAATTGAAACTACAAAAAAAAAATGGGATTCAAAGATATCCCATACAACCTGCATCGTTGAAAGAGTTCTCTTAGGTGTTTCAAGTGACTTTATCTTAGTTTTGAATAGATAGTCAAATTATCGTGGTAATTCACCATTGTATTTCCAATCATATTATTTGGGGCTTTTGATAACAAGGGTGAGAAAAAAGATACCCCTTTGATTTCCTTGGTAAGCCAATCATTTCTGCATCTGTGCAGGTTTCTTCATGGACATTCATGCGGGCCACACAGTGTGTACATTTGGAGTTATTTTGTCCCAGACGCTGACTTTGTTGGAAGTGCACACAAATTTATGGGTCTTTTACATAGTTTTGGTCACCTTGTTAGAATTAGTTTTGTAAATGTTGGAAGTATGTTGTGTTTATGTTGATTATTTCTTCATCTATTTCTTGTACTGATATGAGCAATTTTTTGGTGATAACAGATGCCCCCTGATGTGTGACATTAGAAGAATATGTATAGCCGAAATACAACAATGTTTCTTTTGCTGAAATTGTCATAGCAGAGGAGAGTTGTAGCTACTACTAAGAGGAACCGTGAGAGCGATTCATTGAAGGAAAAGAGGATTCTGAATGAGACCATTATTCTCCAAAAAATAAAATGAAAACTTGTGTACAGATGAGGAGGGCATACCCCATGCTCATGTCATGAAACCATAAATGAAATAACAAAATATGAATATCCTTGATGAAGTATATGTTTGCATCTCCCTCGGTGGTGTCAAAAAATGGCAGATGATGATTATTATTATTGAACAAGCTCCAATTCATGGTATGAACAACTCAGAGGCATTAATGTCCTAGAAAATGTAGAGGTCTTTGGCAACTACTCGAAACTGCAGTTGTTGCATAGTAAGACCCATCATAACATGAAACTTTGTTGGAGTTGAATGCCATGGGGGTCAACGAAATTAGAAAGTGATGGGGACTCTTTTTGTGTCATTCGATACAACTCAATAATATGGGTGTGAGATCCAAGATACTTCCATATTCCTAGAAACTTGTGTTGGCGTCGACAGTGAAGGGGTGTGACTGCAAGAAGCAAAGGGCTTATTGGCATCGATTTGATCAAACATGTATCATGGATGGAATGGAGGGGAAGATATATGAAAGGGTGACATGAAAAACATTCAAGATGTATGGGAATCAAGAACTATTCTTGGTTGGGGGAAAATATAATGATGGATAAAACTGTAAAACACGATCTGGTGTGAGGGGGGACTAGATATTGGGTGAACTGTGCTAAGTGGGGAGACTGCAATGAAGTGGATGACATGTCAAAATACATATTTTGGGGACAGGGGTGTTAATGATAATAGGTATTGGGGCCATGGTAGAAACATATTTGAAAATATGGTGATGAAAGGGGAATGCCCCAACCAAGGGAGACATGGGTTGTTGTATGCCCAGGGCAAAAGATACGACCAGTTGCGATGAAAAAACTGTATGCTACTTGCTGGAATTTGTAGTGTGTTTTATACAATTACCAAATAAATAAAGAATAATTGGCTTGAAAGTACATGTACAAAAATGGGTTCCCTAGTGGAGTATGGCTTGGCCTTGTAGGGCGCAAGTAGAGGAATGTAATGGATGAAGGGTGGGGTCCCCATTGGTGGTTTCTATACCAAGTAATTGAACAAAGGAGGTGATTGTAGATGGGAAATTGATTGTGTAATGGGTGGGGGGTTCATGATGATGTGGAGGTGCATCTAACAGAACTAGCAAAGCATGATGTGGTAGTTCATATGGGGAAGGTTAGCAAGATGATAAGACAAAAGTATGAGGTTCATATTCTGAGATGTACTGCTACAAGGACTCT